>CAXITT010000106.1:1313150-1349456 GCA_964033795.1 Lymnaea stagnalis | reverse complement strand
GGGGGGGGGGGGGGGGGGCAGAGTGTTTAATGAAATATATATTTAATAAATTTATTGTAATTTTACAATCTAAATATCATCAAATAGGTATGAGAATTGCATGTACCAGCAACATTACAGGTAGAAGATTCGGGCGATATGGCTGATAGAAGATTGTGAAAAATATAGCTAGGGGAATAATGGGGCAACATAGCTGACAGAAGAGTGTGGCAATATAGCTGCAGAAGAGTGGGGCAATATAGCTGGTAGAATAGTGGGGCAATATAGCTGACAGAAGAGTGTGGCAATATAGCTGGCACAAGTGTTGGGCAATATAGCTGGTAGAAGAGTGGGGCAATAAAGCTGACAGAAGAGTGTGGCAATATATATGGCAGAAGTTTTGGGCAATATAGCTGGTAGAAGAGTGGGGCATTATAGCTTGCAGAAGAGTGAGACAACATAGCTGGCAGGAGAGTTCGGCAATACAGCTGACAGTAGAGTGGGGCAATATAGCTGGCAGAAGAGTGGGGCAATATTGTTGGCAGAAGAGTGGGACAATACAGCTGGTAGAAGAGTGGGGCAATATAGCTGGCAGAAGAGTGGGGCAATATAGCTGACAGAAGAGTGGGGCATTTTAGCTGGCGGAAGAGTGGGGCAATATAGCTGGCAGAAGAGTTGGACAATATAGCTGGCAGAAGAGTGGGGGAATATAGCTGGCGGAAGAGTGGGGCAATATAGCTGGCAGAAGAGTGGGGCAATATAGCTGACAGAAGAGTGGGGCATTTTAGCTGGCGGAAGAGTGGGGCAATATAGCTGGCAGAAGAGTGGGGCAATATAGCTGGCAGAAGAGTTGGACAATATAGCTGGCAGAAGAGTTGGGCAATATAGCTGGCAGAAGAGTGGGCCAACATAGCTGGCAGAAGAGTGGGGCAACATAGCTGGCAAAAGAGTGAGGCAATATAATAATTATGATATATTATAATATTATTATAATAATAATAACAATAATAATAATAATGTATTTTCTTAAAGTGTGTATGCACATTTTATAATATAACTAATTAATGTGTGCGAGAAACACACATTCGGATTGAATTTATATTAAAAAAAATAAAATTTAGTTAGAAATGCAATGTCAATTTAATCGATGTTAAAATAAGCAGTTAGATGAATTATTTCAACGAAAATTTATACCAACCTTTTACAGGTTTTATTTAATTATGAGGCACTACTTTAATAGTATTAATAAAGAAAAACAAAATCTTAGACAACCTTAAGTTCCTTGAATACAAAAAAAAATATTTATCTCTAATAAGAGAGAGTGAAAATGTTTGACAATTGCCTCGGGAAAGAAGGGTTCATGTCCGAATTCATGGCGTCAGGAAGAAGTGCACATGCCCAAGACCATGACGGCAGGAAGTAGGTGCCATGACCAAAAGCCAGCAGTATTGAGATTATGTTTTGACTTTAAGCTGACTTTATATATTAAACAGTTCTTGATGACTCGATTAAAAAAAACAAAAAAAAAAACAAACAAACTGAAACCACTCGCTTAATCTAGGGAGAAATTTAGACAATCAACCCATCATATCTAAATTAAACAAAAAGTTAGACCAAAATAAGAATCAATTTGTTACTGTTCCTCATGTTAGCAAATAAATAATTTCATGAGCCTTTTCATTTCATAACAATAAAATAAAACATTATCTAACTTTCAAGGAATTTTTATCAAAATTAAAAACTGTTGATGTTTCTAAAATAAGGGAAGGGAGAATTCTTTTAAATTTTCTAGTTTTTTAAATCAATTTCTCAGTGTCTCTCCTTACATGTTGCTCTCTCTCTCCTTCACATTAACTATCTCCTTTTAGATATATTTTTCTCTTTACCACTCTCTCCCTTTCTCTCCAACTCTCTTTCAAACTCTCAAGCTCTTCCTCACCTCTCTTGTTTCTTTGTCTCATTATCACTCTTCTCTACATATTTATCTATCACCTTTTCCTTATTTCACACTCTCAATATTTTCTCTTCCCCCTTCCCTCACTGATTGTCTCTTTAAATATTAAATCTCCTTTTTCCGTGTATAGTCATTTCTTTATCTTCACGTCACTCACATTTTCTCCCTTGCTCTCACAATCTATCTCGATCTCCCTTTTCCTTATTATTCTAATACACACACATGTTCATGTGTAACCATCATAAATTCAGTCAACATTGTTTATTTGTTTATATAACAAAGAGAGAATAACACAAACTTGTAACTGCTGATAAAACTTTATTAAGTAGGTTAAAATAGTTACAGTTATGTTGTAACACATTTATAATGATATTTTGTTAAAATAGTTAAAGTTATGTTCTAAGAATGTTATAATGACTTTATGTTAAAAAAATTACAGTTTTATTTTAACAAAGTTATAGTAACAATATGTTAAAATGCTTACAGTTACGTTGTAAGAAAATTATAATAGATTAGATTAAAATAGTCACAGTTATTTAAAAAAAATTATAATCATATTATGTTAAAAATAGTTACAGTTATGATGTAGCAAAATAATAATGTTTTAAAACTGGATTAAAGTTTCCTTATCATTACATTGGAGAAGATAAAGGCTATATTTTAATTTTCATTATTGATTTTATTTCACAGTGCAATCAATATGCCATAAGTATCAAATGTACATGAATTTATTAGAGTTATTTATATCATAAATATAATTTTTAAAACAAAAAAATGCTAATGTTAAAAATAGATTTGTGTTCATTTATTTCATATTATGATCGATTTATTTATTATAATTCAATTAAAAGATAAAAAGGCAATAATATTACTTTATGAAATTTATGACAGCGATTTATTATATTTTCCCAAAAGCAATAAATATGAGTTTATAGAGTAGTTGTCACAAAATTGTATATACTTTTTTTTTATATTTCTAAACAATAGAATTTATAGTTTGTTATTCAACTTGAGTTACTAACACTAATTAATATTTTATTTATTGCGAAAAAAATTAGTAAAAATGTGTACTTTGAGTGAGTGTTTCCTATTAAATATATAAAACTTCTAGCAAAATCCCGACATGCGTTGCGATGCCACTCAAAGAAATAAAGTGTTTGTTTTGTTTCAATTATTAATGAAAGTACTTTTTATATACACACTATTTTGTTTCTTGTTTTACCGTCTGGTGCGTACTCGAATAAATGTCAACCTAATGAATTATACAACACACAAATGGAATAATCGCTTTTTTTTTTTTTGGATTAAATTCAATCCACTCTTGCATTATATTTGTTTAAAATTATATTTTTATTTCTCATCTAATATAAAAATAGGGCCCGAAATCAAACGGAATTTTGTAAAATGGTTTTATTAATTCATAAACCTACTTATAATGTTACACACAAATTGAAATATCACTATTTGTATTTGAAAAAAATTGAAATGTCGCTATTTGTATTTGACACAAATTGAAATGTTGCTATTTGTATTTGACACAAATTGCATCCAAGGATGCATTAGTCCTTTTTAAAAAATAGTTTTATATAACTCATATCAGCAAAAACAGATATAGGGTCTCTGGCTCAAATTTAAATATATTAAAATGGTTGTAATCATTCAAAAACCATTTCGGTCGTGAACAAAACGTCTCTCTAATGATTTATTGCATTGGGATAAATGGTACAGAAGCGCAGACGGATTTTTTTTTTCAAAGATCGTATAAGATAAAAAAAGAGGAATTTAAGGCCCCTGTAGAAAACTGAATATTGAAAATGATTGTACAAAAACATAAACAAACTAAATTATGTCACACACTAAAGGAAAAATCGCTGTTTGTATTAGATTAAATTCCATATCTCTATCCATTAGCTCTGTTGAATGTTATATTTTTATAGCTTATTTATTTATTTATTTAAATTTAGGGCCCCCGACACCAAACGAAATATTGTAAAATGGTTATAAAAATTCATAAAACTACTTATTATGTCAATCACAAATAGAAATGTCGCTATTTGTATTTGATTAAAATTCCATTCACAAATGCATTAGTCCTATTTCAAATGATATTTATATCGCTCATTTAAAAATTAAAAAAAAAAAAAACAATTAAATGTTTGTATTAATTAAGAATCCTATGCTGGCGGGGACATATCAATTCACTAAAGTTGTATCGTAATCGGATGAATGGTATAGAAGTGCACATGTTTGTATTAATTAAGAATCCTATGCTGGCGGGGACATATCAATTCACTCAAGTTGTATCGTAATCGGATGAATGGTATAGAAGTGCACATGTTTGTATTAATTAAGAATCCTATGCTGGCGGGGACATATCAATTCACTCAAGTTGTATCGTAATCGGATGAATGGTATAGAAACGCATGCGGACATTAAAAGTATATATCTAAAATAAAGGAGGAAAATGAATTGTCGGCCCTTGACCACAAACGGAATATAGTAGAATGGTTGTTTTACTTCCGAAACATACTTGTTATGTCACACTCAAATTTGAATGTGGGATTTTGTACTTGATTAAGGTTCTATCCAACCATGCATTAGCTCTGTTTGAAATTATATTTTTATAGTTCATATTTATAAAAAAAAATTAGAGGGCCCCTGGCTCAAAACGAAATATTGTAAAATGGTTGTAATCATTTAAAAACTTTTGCAGGCGTGCTCGAATGATCTCACTAAAGTTTTGACGCATTCTGATTAATGGTATAGGAGCGCTTATGAAAATATTTTTTGATAAGACTCTTTTTTGAAAAAAAAATATATTAAGAATCGCAGGCCCACAAGGTAATATTTTAAAAGGGTTGTAATGACTCAGAAAAAGTAGCGAGCTTGTGGTACATATCTCTTCAAAGTTTTATCGCAGTCGCATTAATGGTGTAGGAGCAAATACGGGACATACATACATACGTTCATCTATATTTATATGATATATATGTATATAATATAAAAAATACTTAGTTTGCGTTCTTAACATTTTCTTTTCCGTGGCTTCGCTAAAATAACTTTATTTTTGTAGAAAAGGGGGAAAAAACCCAACACAATTCCGTTTAACAGTTGTATTTAAAAATATGTTCATACATGAAGGTAATATCATTTACATGTAAACCAATCAAAGTTTTTGCTTGATTAAAAATATATAATAATAATAAAACTGGTTTCTAACAAGTAATAATTATTAGAAATTGATCCAAAATAAAAGAAAAGAAATAGACACAGTCGATGGAAATATAGAGCAGCTGAAATTTGTTGTTAATTAATATAATTTCATTTTGAGATTTATTTTTGAAAAAAAAAATGTAATTTAAATGAATTAACGAAATTCAAATATTTGATAAATACAAGTGCAATTTAATTTTTTTTTAAAGTAAATGATCCTTTAATACAAAAGAAAAGTATCTAAATTCACTAAAAAACAAGCTTTATGTATGTTCTATTTGTGTTCATTAGTCAGTGTGTTAAGTTGTCAGTGTGTCCTTTTGTCATGTCTTCAGTTGTCAGTTCTTTTCCAAATCATGTCTGCAGTCTACATTTCCTATTTATGATTTTAAGAATCTAAAACATAAGACGTTTTCTATTAAATATTAGAATACTAACAACACTTTTTAAAGCTATAACAATCAAATGGAGTTTTACATAGAAATGTAAAGAAGTCATTACCGAGTAGACGTACATTTTATTTGAGTCTTAATTTCATTTCAACAAAATCAAAATATTTCCAGCCCGAACGATCATACCAACTTAAACCACTGACTGTATTCCAACCCCAAACACCGTTTAAATGGGAATCAAGGCACCCCGAATACCACCACCCTGATTTATGATATTGAGCGCAATTACCGCCCCAATCATCATTGTCTCTGTCTGGTGTAGAAAATGCCATGTTGTTTTGTGATCTTAATGAGTCACTGATATTACCATTGAAAACACCGAGATGGAGTCTGTAATTGTCTGACTCATTCTTCATCATAAAAGAATCATACTCAGCCCTGTACGCATTACGTCCCTCTCTCATGTCAATCCTCAGTGTGTAGATTTCCTGGTTGTGACGTAGGAGAAAAAACAAAAAGATGACATTGATGCAAATGTTTTAAAATGTGAGTAATACAAAAACACAATTTAAAAGAAAATATTTGATGATTGTAATGATGGTTTACTGGGCCGAGGTGATGATTGTAATGATGGTTTACTGGCCAAGGAGATGATTGTAATGATGGTTTACTGGCCAAGGAGATGATTGTAATGATGGTTTACTGGCCAAGGAGATGATTGTAATGATGGTTTACTGGCCAAGGAGATTATTGTAATGATGGTTTATGGGCCGATGAGATGATTTAAATGATGTTTTTCTAGCCGAGGAGATGATTGTAATGATGGTTTGCTTACCGATGAGATGAATGAAATGATGGTTTACTGGCCGAGGAGATATTGTATTGATTTTAATGATGATCTAATGGCCAATGAGATGAGTGCAATAATGATTTTCTGGTCTAGGAGATAGTGTGATGACTGAAAGTTTAACACACAGCACATCTTTTACCACTCTAAAAATATATCCTCTTCACCAAATGAACTGTCAATAGTAAAAAGTTTCAACACAAACACATATTGCTTCTCAGTGTAAAGTTAAAATAAATCAATTATACACTATTATTGTTTATTTTTTTGTTGTTGTTTACAAATAATGAACAATTTCGAGGCACGCATTAATACAAATTCGTTTTGAAAGCAGTTCAGAGAAACAAGTAAAAACCTTTTCCATAATAAATCACGGGCATGAAAAGGATAAAAGCAGACAACATCGCTTTAAATTGTATAGTTTATATGAATTGATTGATACATCATATAATTAGCATGATAAACCCAATGGTATATTTCATGAGATTTGATTTATATCATACACTTATCCTGATACAATTCGTCACGTGTAAGGCGTCTTTTCTTTATCTACTTGCGTCCATTAGTTTACAAAAGAAACGGTGGGAAGAAAGATTTTAAAGTAAAATTTCATAGACAAAGTTATTTTTCTAATTTAAAACTTCTTATCATTTAACTAAAGGCTGCAAAATTCGCACCCGGTTATCAGAGCAGAGTGGTTTAATTTAGAAAATCTATTTGAAATATTATTTTATTTATAAATGACATCTGATTGGGATTTAGTCTAAAGAGACTTGGGTCCGAATAGCGGCTATGAGTACCCGGATCCCTTTAAACTAAATCCTATTCGAAAGTCCATTTTGTTAATTTATTTCAGTTAAATTGAAGAAGTTTTTTTAAAAAACATTATATCATTTCAATTATCTTTCATTTGATACCTCATTTTGTCTTACAAACTCGACGATAATATTTTAAATATTTTTAAATCCCAACCTCCCACTTCTGATACGTTGGTGCGGATAGCCACTTTGGTGACTTAATATCTGTCTATAATAGTTTGATAACGCTCTTGATAGAATGAACATGTGTGAATCACGTGGTTATGGCCCCCACTCCAAATAAAGTTAGAATGTATCCCCCCGTGGTTATAGCACCACTCTTGAAAGAATGAAAATGTGTGCATTACGTGGTTATTGCCACAGTCTAGATAAAGTTAAAATGTATCACCCCGTGGCTAGAGCACCACTTTTGAAAGAGTGAAAATGTTTGCCCAACGTGGTTAGCACCCAAATATTTATAGATTGAAAATGTGTTCATCATGTGATAATGGTCTCACTCTTAATAGATTGAAAACGTGTTCATCATGTGGTTATGACGCCACTTGATAGAGTGAACATTTGTGCATCACGTGGTTATGAACCCGCTTGATAGAGTGAACATGTGTGCATCACGTGGTTATCTCCCCACACTTGATAGAGTTATAATGTGTCCTCAACGGTGTTACGGCTAAACTTTTTATATAATGAAAATGTGTACACCAAGTGGGTTATGGCCCCATGCTAATGATAGTTAAATGTGTGCACATTATGTTTATGGACCCACTCTTGTTAGAGTAAAATGTGTTCACCACATGTTATTGCCCCTGTTTTGATAGAGTAAAATGTGTGCAACACGTTTTTATGGCCTCACCTTTACAACGCCAAAGAAACAATGTTTAAATGTTAATGTCAGTGATAGTGATACTATAATTATTTTTTAATGAGTCATTTGTTTAAGTGATCAATAAAATAGCGCATAATTGACAACACCATTAAGTTGGACCTAAACAAGTGGGACCTCAACAAGTGGGACCTCAACAAGTGGGACCTTAACAAGGGGGACCTCATTCGATTTACAGCATTTGTGTTTTTATTTAATGATGATTTTAAAAATGTTTGACGTAAAACTCTACAATTAAAAAAAAAAATATTTTCTTTATACATAAAATAAAATAATCTATTTCAATGTGTATTTTCAGAAGTTTTTTTCTATTACACATAATATAAAAAAATCAATGTCAGACTTATTAAAAAAGTGTTCTATAATAAGTATACAATAACACTACGTCAATTATTTCCGAACACATGTTGGCCCACTTGGATACCAAATTATTATTATGACTTTTTACACTGAATTACATAAACTGATTTACAATTTTAAAACATAGTTTAAACCTTTAAACCTTTATTATAAACGGGCAAACCTTTAGACAATAATGTTAACACTTTATTTATGTGAGCGTTATAACGGCGCCTTTCCAACCATAATATACAATTTTTGTTTCAAGTGTCGTTGACTTTAGTTCAATGTTCATTTCAGTTAAAAACTTTAGAAACTTATGGAACGATGATTTGAAGTAGAGACGGACCGAAAATGATTTTATGATTTCAGCAAAAGCCGAAACTAGGCTGAAAGTTAAGACAAATTTGTTTAAGCCTGAAACGGAAAAAGAAACCAAAATCTTAGTGACTTTCGGCCAAAACGGAAAATGAAACCAGAATCTTAAAGTGACTTTCAGCCAAAACGGAAAATGAAACCAAAATCTTAAAGTGACTTTCGGCCGAAACCTAACATGAAACCAAAATCTTAAAATGACTTTCGGCCGAAACCTAACATGAAACCAAAATCTTAAAGTGACTTTTGGCTGAAACGGAAAATGAAACAAACATCTTAAAGTGACTTTCGGCCGAAACCAAAGCCGAAGCACAAACAAAAATATTTATATATTTTGAAATTCGTTCATGCATACTTTCTACATAGATCGATAAGGTAAGGTATTAATATTTATATTTTTTTAATGAGATCATCGTGAATATTAATAAATAAACATTTAATGAATACTTTGGATTTTACCATTTTAATTTAAAAGTAATTTACATTTATTTAAAATGTTTTTTTTAAGGTAGTATGGTAAGAGAAAATGTGGACCTGTTGGGGTGAAATTTATGGAAATATTCTCTTGAGTACCCTTTTCTTTTTTTACTATTATTACAACCTAGAACATATACCTGATACTTCCTACAATAATTATTTAGTCTCTAAGAGAGTCAATAGTTACATAGATAGCAATTATTAAGGCTATACAAATATCATCATAATGTTTCACGGTTATCGTTTGTGTTTTTATAAATAGCTGGCAAGATAACCCTGTATTAATATTTAGCCTGCTACTAACACACTAGTCTTTCCGTGCTCTTAACATAATTACTCATTTCCGCAAACAACCTCCCTCATCCCCATTTGTGGGGCAATTTCTTTTTAACAGGGTCTCTGAAAATTGTAGTTCTTACGGGTCTCTCGACGTAGATTCGCAAAAGACATGTAAATTGCCACTAATATCATAAAAGTAAACTGTTTTGCAGTAGGCCTACTACATAATTATAATAAGAACTCGGGATGCATGCATAAGCGTGTTATTTTGTCAATACCAATGTTTATGAACATGACTAGAATGAATTTCAAGAAATCAATGAAATTAAAAAAAGCCAAAATTTACTTAATTTTTAAAATATTAATAATAATAACAATTGAAATATTGCCAATTCCTAGGATTATTCAATATTATTCACCCTTGACTATAACAAAATTGATGAGCATAATAATGATAAATCAAAATGAATATCACTAATGAAGGAATTGAAATTACCCAAGGTCTCAAATTTTGATAATTGAAAAAAATTAAAACAAAAATTTTGATATAATAATGATTATTATATTAGTTTTTCTTCCACAAAATTGTTTACATCTGCCCAGGACTAAAGGAATTATTTTTTTTTTAAACATAGGATAATTTACGTCATCAAACAGTTGTTAGCAATGTTTTCGGTGTATTAATCATATAACATACGATGACAGCAAGACTTCGAGCTATAATGAATATCGGTGTGCTGCCAGACAGACAGTCTGACTTCTGGTAGATGAACGAAAACCTCAGTCACTTTCAGCCATATCGCCAAATGTCTCAAAAATTTTCAACCGAAATTAAACTGACATTTAAAACAAAATATTAACTTTTCAGTTTAGGCCGAAACCGAAACAAGGACAAAAGAAATCAAATGGCTACGTTGGGCGCAAAAAGCGAAGTTTAAATTCGGTTAGTCTTTAAATTTGAAGATTTCAAATATTCCTGATAATAAAGTCATGAAGAAGCTGGAAAAAGACAACTTTCATGTTATGACCTACATATCATATCTTGGAATAGGCTAACTTTTATTTTATAAACTAAATGTCATAATTTGGGCCAGGGCAACTTCAATGTTATGAATTAAATGTCATATTTTGTATTGGAAAAACATTTGTTTGATGACTAGCAAAATACCCACGCTTCGATGAGGATCCTTTAAAAAAAAAAATTATCAATAAAATGTGCGAAAAGTTACCAATAGTTATATGTTATGGATCTCTTTGTATACCACGTTGTAAGTTGGCCCGCCGGTTGTAGAATGACCAAGTTGTGTACTGAGTCTCACTATTGAGCAGTCAACATATAGTTAGTTGGCAATACGAAAAGCAATCCTGTATCAAACCCATGCCAACTTTTTGAATGGTTTGTCCATAAGACTTATTAGTTGTCATTGCAAAGCAGAGTCTTACTGGATTTGGAGGCGCTTGAATTTAAAAATGGGAGATCAGAGGGTATAATGGGGTTGCGAGGAATAAAAACTGTCTCCCCTGAGCCACTGCTAGTTAAAAATATTTGCCTTGATTAGGTTATTTTACAACCACTTGATTTGAAGTCTGGTGCCGTTACGAAATTTGTGTGTCTGTAAGTTTTACAGTGACATTATAGGTGCCCCCACTTTCAGAATTAGATTATGTTGAGGACTTAGCGAGTTGAGAAACTCTGCTTGATATGCACCGCGTCTTTCACAACTGAATCAGCAGACTGTTATGTTTTAGATTCTGAAGGTCGTTTTTGAAGTAAAATATTGTTTATAGTTGTAGTCACGTCATTCCTCTGTGTAAGGATAGCGCTCTCTCTCCATGACACGTCTTTTTCGTGGAGTTTTCGTAGATTGGGGTAAACATGTGTAAGCAAATCTGGGAAGGTATTCAGGAGGGGACAGAGATTTAGGAAATAGTTATTTTAAGATTTTCTTGACTGAAGCTGCCACACCCATACTAATCAGAAGAGAAGAGAACCTTCCGTCTTTTTTCTCGCCTTTCAAATGAACCCTCATGTTTAATGTCAAAGAAAGAACATTGATTTGAGGCCAAAGATATGAAGATTTAAAACATGCTTTAACTTCGTCAGTGCGTGTTCCTCTTGGAACGACCAGTAGGGTTTGCCGGACGTCTCCAGCCATCAGAACAGTCAGTCCTCCAATTTGTTTGTGTTATGGATATCTTTTAGGATCCTCTCTAAAGCCTCAAGACCACCTCTGTATGCCATAGTGGATTCTTCCCAGACAATAAGCCTATAATGTCTGAGCACTTCATCCGTGTTGCTCTGCTTTTTATATTTTACACATAATGCGAGAATCAGGATGGCTGAGGTTCAGATGTATCTTAAAAGCTGAATAAGTAGTTATTACGTCTTGTAGAAGACTGGCGAAGATGCCACACGAAGCCAGAGCAATAGCAACGTTTCCGTCGGCTCAGATTTTTACAATCAGGAGGTTTATAAGGAATGTCTTACCAGCTCCGTTTGGAGCATCAAGAAAAACACCATGCCAGTGGCCGAGACAACGATCCTCATGACTTGCTCGTAAATTGTCTTTTTTCTGATCATTTCACAGCAGCTCATTTTCAGTAACTAATTGCGAGGTGTTGAAAGGTGTCTCTTTTATATATTTGGAATTCGACGTAACTTCTGCAAGTTCTCTGGAAGATGTAGGCAAACCGTTATGATCCAGTGAATGATCTCCAATAGCAATCATTTAAATTTCAAGCAACTGATGACACCTATTATAGATCAAATGTAAGTGCTGGTGAACTTCTGAATCTGTATAATGTCCTCCAGTATGTCTCGTAAATCTTCTGTTATTCTGTCTGTATGTTTTCTCAATAGTTTTAAGGGGTTCACATTTGGCAGAAGACCATCATGACAGCAAAGCGCTCACGGATCTTTTGAGGTGAGCGAGAGTGATCTGCTTTCTGTAGAGTCTCGCCTAGTTTTAGTCGCTCTGTAACTAACCCATTGCCATGCAGGTCGACTTATATTTTGGATGTAGAACACGATCAACTGTTCTGAGATAATCAAAGGACATTGGACCGTTGATTTTGTTGTCAAACAATTGAAGAAGGTAAAATTCTGGGTTATTCGGTTGCACAGTGTAGACCCAAACCAGCACATTTTCTTTTTAATACCCACAATCCCTGGCACAGTTTTCCCTTGCTTCCTTCGACGAAACCTATTGTTTGTCCACACATGATATGACAAATTTCATAATAATTAAGTTCTTTTACAAAATCATTGTCGTTACAAAGTTCAAAGATCACGTAAAGAGTCGTCTGTGGTCAATTGCGTACTTTATCGACAACATTGTCCTGGGTGAAGTAAATTCTTTGTCAGTTCTCAAGATGCACAGCAAGATGAACGACTTGGTGGTAACGTCCATGTGTACAATAGACAAAACGTCCATGTGTGGGGAAACAGAAGATACTTCAGGCTTCCTCAGAACTACTAATGTAACGGCCAGCTTCGTATCAAGACGCCTCGTCATTTTTATCTTGAATTGCAAATACTGTCTGATAACTCCCCTTGTTAACATACTTGCATGTGTATTTGATAGATTTTACTGAATTGCGAAAATCTACATTAATGTGAGCATTGAAGAAGCGGGACAGCACAGGACTATAAGGGACAACCCATCTGTTGTAAATATGTGTAACATTGATGTTTATTACATGACCTCCTTTAGGCGGAGTGCGCCGGCGGTAATGAAGTTAACCATCTTCACCGGTCTGAGTTTCCGATATAAAGGAACCGGTTACATTTTACTGCATTTTCGGTGATCAAGCAGGTTGAGTTAATATTATGACGCCACATGGTCCGCGAATAATTGTTGATTTTACTATTTCGTGAAGGCTGTTGATAAAGAATCTCCGCACGGATGACTTGATCGATGGCATCTGGGTTAATCCTATGCTTTAGCAACAAGAGGATGCCTGAATGGGAAAGACATCGCTTTTGCCTCTCTATTGTGTACATGAAGCAAGCTGTACAGCCGACAATGTTACTCTTGGTAGATTATCATTTTGCAAATATTCAGATGAAATACACGACTGCTGAGATCGTTGTGATAGTGAGGTTTCTGACGCGGAGGAGCGCTCAGCGATGTCAGTCCATTTAGGATAGCAAGTAAATGTGTGAATAGGTCAAGACGGTCGAAACTACATACGTAGGTCATTGCGTCTTGCGTACGCTCGTACATATAGCGAGGTCCTCTAGTGAAGGAGGATGGTAATACAATAGCCTGACTAAATCCCGCTAAATTAGAGTTGTTTTTCTCAATAGCATCTTTCAGGTAGATGTAATTTTAAGCTTGTAGTTTCTTTTTGTTCAGTCGTATAAAATTTAGTTTTTCTGATTCAATTTTCGCGTACATATCAACTAAAAACTGATTTAATAAACTTCTGAAGAAATATATGTTATTTTTATGAGGTTGTCTCATCTAAAGCCGATATGAATAGAAGTTAACTGCAGATACAGTTTTCTTCATAGGTAACTTACTGTCAGTGTCAACTTGTGGTATAGACACAAAATAGCCGTCCTCACTATTGCAGAACATGAGGGGATATTGAAGTGCATAATATGATCTGTGTGTATCTTTAATGCGTTGCATTTTATTGTCTCTGCTTTTGAAGATAATATCCCTATTGACAAACGTTTGTTTAACGATAACAACACCAAATTCACGGGCTGCAGGTTTCTGCTTTGTCATAGCTTGGAGAGCTGTAGTGATTAGGCATTTCATTTTAAATGTTTCTTTCCACTAAGTTAGTATCTTGTGTATTGTTGTGCAAGTGACATTCGACTTCTGTCAATAGTTGCAAGCATACAACAGGTTCCATAGATAACTTGACCGTTGCCATTACTCCAAGTAAACTCTACAAAATAATATTACCTCATTTGCCTTTTGGCGATGCTAGCATACAACTGTTTGCATATATAAATTTGTGTCCGTTTCCATTACTCCAAATAACACTTCACAATAATAATACCTCATATCCCCTTTTATACAATACGTCACAAGATACAATGCATAATAGACGAAACAACACATATAATCTCTACACAACACGCAATCACAATAGTTTGTTGTTAACTTTATTTATATATCTCATATAAGCAATAAAACTAACACTGCGCCCTCGATTGTGACCGTTCCAGGTAGAGTTTCGAAATGAAAACTACTTAACTTTTGTAATTTAGATCCAAGGAATAATCAAGGTGTGTTGAATGTGTTTTATCTGCTTTGTCTAATTGAAACAAGGCGTGTTGAAAATGTTTTATCTTCTTTGTCTAATTGAAACAAGGCGTGTGGAATGTGTTGTATCTGCTTTGTCAAATTGAAACAAGGCGTGTTGAATGTGTTGTATCTGCTTTGTCTAATTGAAACAAGGCGTGTTGAATGTGTTTTATCTTCTTTGTCTAATTGAAACAAGGCGTGTTGAATGTGTTTTATCTTCTTTGTCTAATTGAAACAAGGCGTGTTGAATGTGTTTTATCTTCTTTGTCTAATTGAAACAAGGCGTGTTGAATGTGTTGTATCTGCTTTGTCAAATTGAAACAAGGCGTGTTGAATGTGTTGTATCTGCTTTGTCAAATTGAAACAAGGCGTGTTGAATGTGTTGTATCTGCTTTGTCTAATTGAAACAAGGCGTGTTGAATATGTTTTATCTGCTTTGTCTAATTGAAACAAGGTGTGTTGAATGTGTTTTATCTGCTTTGTCTAATTGAAACAAGGGCTGTTGAATATGTTTTATCTGCTTTGTCTAATTGAAACAAGGCGTGTTGAATGTGTTTTATCTTCTTTGTCTAATTGAAACAAGGCGTGTTGAATGTGTTTTATCTTCTTTGTCTAATTGAAACAAGGCGTGTTGAATGTGTTTTATCTTCTTTGTCTAATTGAAACAAGGCGTGTTGAATGTGTTTTATCTTCTTTGTCTAATTGAAACAAGGCGTGTTGAATGTGTTGTATCTGCTTTGTCAAATTGAAACAAGGCGTGTTGAATGTGTTGTATCTGCTTTGTCAAATTGAAACAAGGCGTGTTGAATGTGTTGTATCTGCTTTGTCTAATTGAAACAAGGCGTGTTGAATATGTTTTATCTGCTTTGTCTAATTGAAACAAGGTGTGTTGAATGTGTTTTATCTTCTTTGTCTAATTGAAACAAGGCGTGTTGAATGTGTTTTATCTTCTTTGTCTAATTGAAACAAGGCGTGTTTAATGTGTTTTATCTTCTTTGTCTAATATGCTGGTGTTTTTTATCGCGAGGAACAGCAGTTACATGTATTTGTGGATATCGTTGCCGACAAACCAAATCAGAGCCATATTGGAAAAATCTTGATACGCCATCTTGTAAACTAATGTCAAGATCAAAACAACCATTCAAAGACAAATTGGCTCATGACAAAAGAAACTTTCCTGATTATGGAGAGGAAAAACTAAAACGCCTTCCAAACACAAATCTAAGACTCTATTCTCACTCAAGAACTCAACAATTATTACTACCGCTCAATCGCATGTCGAATGTCTTGCTACAGACTCATTTCATAGAAAAATCAAACAAGTATTTTTTTGATGACTAAAAAAAAAAGTACGATGAATGCATTAAAGAAAAACAAACATTTTTTTTAAATCATTAAAAAAAATCTTATATTAGCTAAACTGATATTTATTAAAACAATATATTTAAAGGGCAAACGTTTAGGCAAATATTTTGACACTTTATGGAACGGGACTTTCTAAAGTGGCATTTCCATCAATTTAAAATTTTTGTTTAAAGTTAAATTGCATAAGTATTTAATAGGTTTATAAAAATTCATTGCAGTTAAACTTTGGCAATGATTTAAATCTTTTATAGAGTTCATTTCAAATTATTATGAACAATCTAAAGATTGCTAACTGTTAAGGTATTGAATAAAAGACATACTTAGGACTCTAGCAGATATGATTTGAAAGAAAAAAACTATACAATATAATATGATATGTAATAATAAGGTATAATGTGATTATCAAGTACAGGAGCTCATTGATAATTTGTGCGACTGAATATTATGTTAATAAGTTATTGAACGCTCTTCCTGCGCTTGACTCGTTTTGTGAGTGAATGCTCTTCCCTCCCTTTACTTGGTGACGTATTTTTATGCCGATTGTGACGTATTGTCTAGATGGTATTGTGACGTAAGTTTTAGTCGTGCGACAGTCGTAAATTGAACTATGTGGAAGTAGGTTGTGTATTATTTATGTCTGATAGCGAGCTGCGCTACATTTATATGTTTATGTCTATAGTATATACTTAGATAATAAAGGTATAATTACTATGAAAAAGTCTTGAGTTAATTCAGTGAATGTAAAAATAGTATGACGTATTCAACGTGTGAAAGAGCTTGAGAAATTAATCAATCCAAGTAGACTTAGGAGTTGACATACGGGCTTCTCATCCGGGATTGGTAATCCTCGTCATTTTGTTACTTTGAGGTAAAGTACAATAACTTTCTAATATTTCAACTTTGGTGAAGTTACAAATATCGTCGCATGTCCCCGTGTTTCATGGTCAGAGTCCCGATGCTAACGTGTATCAAGTTTGTTTGAGTTACTTAAGCCAGTGATTCTATCAACTACCTTTGTCCTGTTTCAAGCTGGTTATGTCCTACACTGCATCAGATTAACTACATCTGGCCCTTATTCAGCTAACAACGTCCTGTTCAGTTCTAGTGAATGAGCTTCGCCCTTCCCTGTATCGAGTTGTCTACGTCCTGTCGGTAGTGAGCTACCCATTTCTTGTCCAGTTCCAGTGAAATACCTGGCCTGCCCTTCATCAAGTTGCCAAAGTCTTGTTGATTTACAGTGAATTAACTACGCCTTTCCCTGTATCGATTTATCTACGTCCTGTCATTAGTGAGCTAACAAATTCGTGTCCAGTGAGCTGTCGATGTCATGTTGCCCTGTTCGGTAACCCAGTTAAAAAAACTCCCTGTCCTGTTTCAACGAGCCACCAACATCATGTCCTGTATTTAGATGCCTATGCCCGATCCTGAATTGGCGAGTTACCCACGAACTGTCCAGTGTCGGCGATTCGCCTACGCATTGTCCAGTGAACTGTCGATATCCCGTGACCTGTCCGACCATCTACAAACAAATGACTGTATCCCGTGCATTTCCAGGGTCATTTAACAATTATTGTTCTTGTGGGACCATTGACAATTGATGCAAGAACCTCTTTTGTGGAACATATTACATTTTATTAACCCACAGGAAACGTGTGCTCTCTGTGTTGTTTATTAAAATGTATTTAACTTCAAATAGGACATTACATAACCCAGGCAAGTTATTAACTATTTAGTTTTGTTTATATATTTTATGTACATTTGATAAATTTAGCCTTGTGAAAAAATTTAGTTTGTAACAAGAATATCTTTATAGCTACCTTATCAATTAATGGAAACCATATCAATTAATGGAAACTAGAAGCAAAGTAAAAAAATGAGCACAGACAAAAAATCACATCTATTAGGAGAACAGGGGAATTACTCTCTTATAAGGGAGAGAAACTTGAGGAGTATTTAAGAGTGAAGTTTAAAGAATACGTACGGGAACAAGAAGAGGAAGAACTTAGAACTATACAGAAAGAGGAATGACGTATATATAGACAAAAAGAGGAAGAGGCAATACGAAATAGATGGACTTTGTAAAGAAATGAGACTTGCTGAAATGAAAACCAAAACAGAGATTGTTCATTTGAATAATAGCCAGATGAGAACAAACAAAAATTATCATTTTCTCAAAAGTCTACCCAAGTATGACAACACGCACTTGTTAATTGTGAACACATAGCCACTCAAAATAATTTTCGAAACATGAGTGGATTACCAAACTTCAGGTCAGGTTGACCGGGAAGTTACAATCGTTACTTATGACGGAGGACGTGAGACAGAAACTGTCAGAATACGACACCGTTAAATGACTGTTACTAAAACATGCGGGTTAACATGACGAAAAGTATAGGGATCAATGACACCCGAAAATGACAGTCATCCATTCTAATCTAGTTAGAAGTTTAGATAACTGTGTGGCAATCTCTAATACAGAAAACAATTTCGAAGGACTTAAAGACTTATTGTGTCGCAATAAGTTATTACTAAATATGAAAATTGTTGCAGTTAAAAGTGTTACATGATGCAACAAAAATATGAGACCTATTGACACGAATAGATAATACAACTAATAAATCACCTTGACATGTAAGGTTACGAAGAAAAGTTAGGTCATTTCCTTTGCTAGTGGGTGCTGCCGAAAAATTGGGAGATCGCTTGGAAAAATTGAGAAGTCGATCTGCAGAGGTTGGAGTAATTGGCCCTTGTTTAATATGCGGACAGGTGGGACAATTAAAGGCCAACTGCCGACAATGTTATTATAGGGGAGCAACACAGACAAGACCTAGAGATAAGAGGGACAGACAAAGCTATATGTATAGCAGTCAGACTGAATATAATGTAAATAAATATCAAATGCCCAGACACGAGACAAAGTTACTTGCGACGAAATACAACTGACTGGATGAAACACACGGTTCTAAGAGTTGGAAAAGAAGGTACATATAGGCCCGCGTATCGCTTATGTGCGAAATGCAATTTGTAGGTAGTGTTGACGAGGTACGTAGAAAGTCAACAGGAAGTTTCAAATAGATCCGTATATCAGCGAAATGCAATATGTTGGTAGTTTGGACGAGATACTTGGAAAGTCAAGATGAAATTTCATATACATCCGCATATCAGTGAAATGCAAGTTGTTGCTAGTGTGGACGAGGTACATAGAAAGTCAATAGAAAGGCTAAAAATTACAAAATGTTTCTTATTTTAGAGGGATGTCTACTGCGTGAAACAAGTTATACAATAGTACGTTGCAGAAAGAGTCTGGTATCGGACAATTCAATAAATGATAGGGCGTGTCAATTTAAACTTATTGACGGGACGATAAAGACTTATCAAACAGCTTTCATTAATATTGACATCCCTTATTTGAGCGGAAGATTGTTTGCAGCTCGTTTTTAGAATTCAGTAACGGATTTCGTATTAGGAATTAAAATGGAAGAAGATAACAGATCCGCATGCCATGACGGTAGTGTAGATACAAGCTAAATGAGATTTAGCTGGCGATAGACCCATGAAAAATGCAATCATGATTATTCCCACAGTATTAAAGAACATAAAGTTAGCAGATGATCAATCCAGTGATAAGGGGTTACAGAAATATTGGAAAAAAGCTGAAAGTAATTGTGTCGAGCACACAAAACAGGGATAAATCACTTACGAGAAAGGAGAATAAATTGATCCCGAGAATTTCCCTATAACGTTGGTTGGTAGACTAGAGAAGAAATGAGATGTGTCTTCATCATAACTTAGGAAGGTTTTTGATACATCTCATGCTTCAGTAGTAGCGGGACATATGTCTGTTAGGAGGACCAAATCAAGAAACTGTTCCATTTTAGGTCGAATATGAGAAAAGATATTTCCAATTGCGTAAAAACATGTCCTGTCTGTCAAAAAGCTCATCCGTCAGAACATGTTAAACCTTCAGAGTTGGGTGAAATAAAAGTTATTGTGTACCGTTTCAGAAAGTTGCTATTGACATTGTGGGACCCCTCCAACTAAGTGCACAAAACAACAGGTATATCCTTACATTGGTTGATATGGTCACTTGATGGCCAGAAGCCATTTCCCTGAAGAATATAACAACACAAGATATTCATAAGGCACTATTGTCTATATTCTCCAGAGTGGGGTTCCCGGAGGTTATACTATCAGAAACTGGTCCACAATTATCGTCAGATATGTACGAACTCGTGTGTTAAAAAGGGGTTACAAGACACAAAATGTAACACGAGAATGAAGGTGGTCGAAAATAAGAAATACTATGACCGCAAATACAGTTTTTAAGGGTATTCAAGTGGGTGATAAAATAAAAACAAAAAAAGAAAATTAAACTAGCATTCTAAACAGACGGCCTATTAAAAGTAATAAAGAAAGTGTCTAGATATAATATCAAAATACAAAAAGGAAAGTGTCATAAAGCCTATCCCCTGAATAGAGTTACCAAATATTTTGACAGGAATAACTGTACAGATACAAACAGTAACAAAGATAGCATATTGTATGGCACAATCGAAACATTTATAATATAAGAATAAACTGAAGACACACTCATCAGTGGTAATGATATGAATGTACCTGCTATTAATCATAGTGATACAACAGTGATTGATATTAATACATATCTAAGGGATAATTAGAACTCTGAAGTTAATGAAATATTACATGAGTTTAAAGACATAATTTCAGATATTGCTGGAGAGACCTTTGACGGAATTAATAAAATAGAATTACCTCTACATATGGTAGATCATTTAAAGGAGAAAATTAATACAATGTTAAACCTTGGAATAATAGAAGAGTCCAAATCAGCGTATTGCTCTCCTCTGGTGTTAATTAAAAAGAAAGACGTCTCTATTTGGACATAAGTTGATGATAGATAGCGTAACGCTATAACGAAAGCAGTAGCTGAAATTATGCCGAATCAGGAGAAACTGTTAGTTCAGTTGTATTAAGCAAAATATGTTATCCTAGTTAGACCTAACAAAGAGATACTGGCAGATTCCCTTGCATAATAAGATCAAAGAGTACACAGCTTTTCAAGGCTATGATGGGCTGTATCAATATAACTATTTGTCATTTGTCCTAGCAACTACCCCAGCAACATTTAACAAAATAGTTTGGAAACTATTTACAAAAATAAAACTTGTAAGTACATATTTTGATGGCATCTGCATCTACACATATGACTGGGAAACACACGTGAATGTCACCAGACATGTTTTTAACATTCTTAAAAATGCGGGTATACAGTTAAATTCCCCAAGCTAAAGATTGTAGAACAATCAATGGAGTTCCTGGGCACATAGTAGGAGCAGGTTTTATTGAAACCTTATACTAACAATTGAAATAAAGTGTTAAGAATTGATCCGCCTAGAAATAAGAAACAAGTAAGAGGTTTAGTAGGTCCTATTTCATATTACAACAAATTCATTCCAAAGTTTTCAACTCTAACTGCACCGGTGACTTACCTCACTACGAAGGGTAGACCTAACAATATTCGTTGTATGGAAGAATGTTAACAGGCATTGGAAGCTATACAAAAGTACTTTAATATTGGTCTTCTAGTTGTTCTACCAGACAATAATGACCAGTTCATAGTTCAAACAGGCGCCTCGACTAGAGGCATGTCTATTACGGAATAGAAATAGCATCCTTCATCCAGTTAAGTACATAAGTCGTAAACTCATGGATAGGGAAATGTGATATTCAACAATAGAAAGGGAATGATTTGCCATACAATGGGGCATTATAAAATTGGCTTATTATTTAATGGGTGCGATATTTATTCATCAATGTATTCACCAATCATTAAAATATCTAAATACTGCTAAATGCGGTAATTCGAGAGTCACCAGATGGGATTTCACTTTACAGGAATTCAATTTTGACATTTAATATATATCAAGGGAGAAGAAAACACTATTGCAGATTGTTTATCCTGGCAGTAGTGAGGGAAAAAGAAATATAATTCTGCCATGTAATAATATTTTGTATAGTTAAAATCATAACATAAAAAGGCGAATGAAATCCCTGTGTTAGGGGAAGGAGAGAATATTGTATTTGATAAAAATGTTGTTATGTAAATGAATTACTGTGTTTTGTGAGCAAAGGTTGCTCAAATGTTTACAGAGATATGTAACGGTAATGAACATAAATTAGTAGATAATATGAGCCATGGATGCTCCCGTTTTTTATATTAATGCAGAGATTTGAAATGAAAATGTATCACAGGTTGTTGTGATCAGGGTTTGCTCAACATGTTTAGTGTTACTAAGAGATGTATTGATGATGAATCAATATGTAATGTGTTGTTACAGAAAGCTCTAATTAAAATAAATAACAAAGTAATGTGACTAAAGGTTGTCCAGATTTGGAGAGCCAGGAGTGCTCTGATATTAAGATTGAAACAAATGTTAAATTAGTCAAAGAGAGCGCTGCCAGCTCTACAGGTTCATCGGTTTATGATTTTCTAGAGGTAGTGAGTTTTCAAGTCAATGATTTGGAGAGCCAGGAGTGCTCTGATATTAAGATTGAAACAAATGTTAAATTAGCCAAAGAGAGCGCTGCCAGCTCTACAGGTTCATCGGTTTATGATTTTCTAGAGTTAGTGAGTTTTCAAGTGGTTGGTTTGGGAGGTGAAGCTTTTGTTTTTAGAGTTAAATAGCAATATGTTACAATTAGCTATGACCATGATTGCTCTAGAATTTTTGATTTGTATGATTTTATTCATGAGATTTATTGATTCATTGTGTAAAAATGTTAAACTAGGTATTTTCAAATGAAAGTTCCTTATGAATTGTGACTACAGGTCAAAAGACCATCCAGAAGGATGCCCAATGATAATTAATATGTTGAAGCGTCGAGTTGTTAAATCCACAGACAAAAGGAAGGTCCCGCCATATGTACACTCGTCATATAAGAGCAAATAGAAGCTGCTTATAGTTTGTGGGAGATGGGTGGTCATCTCCCACATGTTATAATGTTATATACTTTTGTGTTTTTCTAGTGATGGTCAGTGGTTCTTTAAATATACTTTTTTGATGATATAAATTAGATAATTTTAGTTATAATTACAATTTAGAATGAATATTTTTGCATTAGCCCAGGTATGTAAAATATAAATATATTTTTTTTATTGGTTGAATTTCAATAATATGAAAAAAAGAAGAATTTTAATGTTGTCCTTTAATGGCATGATTTTTTATGGTCGGTACATGCATTTTAACTCTTAAATTGTAATTAAATTATGTACGAAAGATTGGTTTTATTAATTGCAGTGCATCATATCCCTGTTAGATTTTCAGTGATACCAAAATAAGATTTTTAGGTAAGGACCATTTTGTTCATCTGAATGTTCGTAATTGATGATGTTCATGGGAATTTTTTGTGTGGGTGTCGCTTTAACTCCCTGATTTAAATCTTGAATTGGAGAGGGGAGGGGGGGATATGTCAAGTATGGGAGAACATTGATAATTGTTGCGACTGAAAATTTTGTTAATGAACGTTCTCCCCGCACTTAAGTCTTTTATTTAGTGAACGTTCTTCCCGCGATCGAGTCTTTTAGTTAGTGAACGTTCTCCCCGTGCTTGAGTCTTTTAGTTAGTGAACGTTCTCCACGAACTTGAGTCTTTTAGTTAGTGAACGTTCTCCCCGTGCTTGAGTCATTTAGTTAGTGAACGTTCTCCCCTCCCCTTTTTGTGTAATTTAGTTAGTGAACGTTCTCCCCTTGCTTGAGTCTTTTAGTTAGTGAACGTTCTCCCCTTGCTTGAGTCTTTTAGATAGTGAACGTTCTCCCCTTGCTTGAGTTTTTTAGTTAGTGAACGTTCTCCCCATGCTTTAGTCTTTTAGTTAGTGAACGTTCTCCCCGTGCTTTAGTCTTTTAGTTAGTGAACGTTCTCCCCATGCTTTAGTCTTTTAGTTAGTGAACGTTCTCCCCATGCTTTAGTCTTTTAGTTAGTGAACGTTCTCCCCATGCTTTAGTCTTTTAGTTAGTGAACGTTCTCCCCATGCTTTAGTCTTTTAGTTAGTGAACGTTCTCCCCATGCTTTAGTCTTTTAGTTAGTGAACGTTCTCCCCATGCTTTAGTCTTTTAGTTAGTGAACGTTCTCCCCATGCTTTAGTCTTTTAGTTAGTGAACGTTCTCCCCGTGCTTGACTTTGTGACGTATATTTCATCTGATTATTACATATTGTCTTGACGGTATTGTGACGTAAGTTTTAGTCGCGTGGCAGTCGTGAATGGAACTTTGTGGAAATAGGTTATGTATTTTTTATGTCTGAAAACGAGTTGCCTAAAATTCATGTGTTTATGCGTAAGCAAATAATTAAATATTAAAGTTACAAATATTATTAAAAGTTCTTCAGATTATTGACCGATAGTAAGAATAGTATGACGTATGCAACGTGGGAAAGAATTTGACGAATCAATCAATCCAAGTATACTTAGGTTTTTACAGTGATATGATATGAAAAGATATAATATGATAAGACAAAGATATTATATAATTAATAAGATAAAATATGATATATCAAATGATTTGATATTATTTAAAACGATATGATATTAAGAATTTAACCTTAAAGTTCTTCAAAAATGATTTCAAAATGAAATTATTCAAAAAACAAATATCTTTACCTTTGATGTAATATTTGATATGAGTTCATTGCCGATCCAAAAGTCTCCATCCAATGACCCAAATCCTTTTTTATAGTCATTCCAGTTTCTGCTGAAGTTTTCTTTGCCATTGACACGTCTCTGGAAAAATATTCTCATGAATTATTTTTTTTCTTCTGGATTCTATATCAAAAGAAATCTACTACTTGAGTTATTCAGAAGTATTATGTAGATCGTTTCATTGGATATTTTATTAAAAAATTGTTTTAAAAAATATATTTTGTTTAAGTAAATATATTTTTCTATTAAAAGATGCATCAATGTTATTTAATTAAACGTACATTGTGATTAAACATTTAAATGTAATAATTTTTGTTTTACTATTACTATAATTAAAACAATCAGAGATACTTAAACTCTAAGCCAAAATTTTATTTGACTTTACCTGTATGATGATCCAGCCACCACCGTCTGATTCTGTATCACACAGAACTTGTTTTTTGTTGTCTAGTGACGTGATCACTCTTGAACCAATTGCACTTGTCATTCCTTTCTCACATTTTAACTGATGACAGTGTTAAAAATATGAAGTAACATGTTTGTCAGTAAAATACACTTTTTTTTTTAAAATTTGAAAAAATGTTAAATGTTTTAAATGTAGTTGAAAGAAAATAATTAAATAATTGTTTCTGTGTTTAAAATAAAATAAAATTCAACATTAGTTTTTGTTTTCTTAATGTTTTGAAATTCAAATATTTTTTTTTTCATTTTAATATCTCGCGTATTTTTCTCCCCTACACATTCTTAAGGATAATTGAAATTAAAAATCGATTTCTTACAAGTTGTCCTTGTGAATGATTATCTCCAGATATGTTGTACTTGTCGGCTGTTTCGTTATTACACTTAGAGTTTGTTGTTAAGCTCACTAATAGTGATTCTATTGTTCTCTGATTAATTTTCAAGTCTTCCAGATTTTCCTTAACTTCAGACAAGATTTGATTTGACATATTTCTGAAATCATTACTTTTAAAATTTTCATTTAGTCTTTTCTTCAAATCATTCAATGAAATATTCACTTCATCAAATTTTGCAAAAACGTCATTTATTTTTGCTGTTAATGTTGTAAACTTTTGGTCAACTTGGTTTTTGATGAGTAGAGACATTGCTTTTTCATATGCTTTTATCATCTCTTGTTTTATTAGTTCGTTAAAACTTGTGTTTATTTCATTAGGAGAGAATTTTGAATGCTTTGAATCATTGACTAAGACTTTAACTTCGTCAACTTGTACAATGATATCGTCCATTCGTCTTTCTAGGTTTGATAACTTTGAGTCAATATTGCTTTGTATTACAGCAGCGATTGTTTGATTGCATTGTCCTATGATATCTTTATTGTTTAGTTCATTAATATTTGTGTTTGTTTCCTTAGTTGTATACTTGATATCTTCAATTTTACTTGACATTTGATTCATGAATAATTCAAGTTGTGTACGAAGCTTCAGTTCCAAGTCAGAAAGTTTTTGTTCAAAATTATTTTCTTCAGTTTCTCCTGAAATTGTCCGAGGCTTTTTAACTTGCATTGAAATTTCATCTGCATTGATTAAATAAGGATTACCTAATGTAAAACCAAATTCATTTGCTTTATTCATCAAACTGGTATTGGATGTTAATTTCTTCATAATTGCTCCAGATTTATCAAATATTGTGTGTTCAATAGCAATTTGAGATTTGACGTAAATATCGGCTTCTCTTTCATTAGAGTTCATTGGTAATATTATTTTTTCAACAAGTTCGATTCCATGGGATGAGTTTTTAAACTGAATCTTACAGATAAAAGCAGTTTGAGAACAGTTGGATAGGTCAGAGAAATACACATGAAATTCACCATGCTCCTTTGACATTGACCCAATAACTATTGTGTTATTCCCAGTGTGAGCTAGGATTTCTGAGTTTACAGCTAACATGCTGGCCAGAAGTTGTTCATTTTTTAAATAATAAATATCCATTTTGATAAGGCTCGCCATAGTTGCGTCGCTTATTGTGTCAGCTTGACATTGAAGAAGACCACAATAGGTTTGATTTTTAATCAAATATTCTCTTCTGTCCATGGTAAACTCAAAACCTGGAATTTAAGTGTAACATATTAATTATTTAAAAAAAACAATGAATTTTCAATATGGGACTTTGTTTTATATGTTAATGTGAAGTTGTGGCTTGTAATGTAGTAGTTGTTAAACTTGATCATTTATTTTTTTGTAATAGAAATAGCTTATTTGATTTTTAAAAAAATATTTTATAATGGTGAATTATCTTTTCTTGTTACCGCCAAGTATTAGACTTAGTGGCGTAGCCAGGGGAATGCTGGGGGTGCAGACCGCACCGGGTAACACCATTTCAGGGGGTGACACCAGATTGAAAAATATCATATTTACAGAGCACACACTGCACGGTCTAACAGAATTTTATAAAAGTATAACCGATAACACGTACACTTTCGACACTTGTAATGTATTCAAATACTTGCTTTATTAAAAGTTCAAGGTTGATACGTCAGAAATGAGGTTATCTTATAATTAGTTCAGAAAAACACCGTTTTGAACATGAAACAAAGTCCGATTGAAGTGGTCGGTAACTTTGATAAGTTAAACTCTTTTGTCGAAAATACTGCATGTTTGACATTTGTTGACATTATTTTCTTTCTTAGCTGTATACACTCATCAATGGAATGTTTCAAGTGAATACACTGGAATGTCATTGAAAAGACTGTCAACAACACGATGGAGGGGTCATAATGCTCTTGTTGAAACAGTAAGCAATCAGTTTGATTAATATGTTTAGGCGATTGAAGTTATGTATGATACTCTTGAAAATTTGGATGCAAGAGTTAAAGCACAAGGTCCTTTATATTAACATCTGTGATTTTAAGTTTATTTGCTACCTTTAACTTTGGGCAGACCTATTTGAGGAAGTTAATCTTACACACCAGCATCTGCAAACTGAAAGCTTTACTGTGGACAATGGGGTGACCAACTCGAGAAATTAAGAATGTTTTGCACTAGAATGCGCGGTCAATTTATGGAACTTGCTATTTAAAAGGCATTTTTAAAATCAGAGCAATAGGAAATGTTGGTAGCGAGTATTTTAAGGTTTAAGAAGAGAATGACACTAAAACAATTAATAGATGAGTGACTCTCTCTGTGAGAAGCAAGGAGTAGGAATATGCTGGAGGGTATTGATCGCTTTCATTCTGAACTGCAGATCAGATCATCCGCGTTCAAGGTAGTAGCTGATATGTTTACGGCTGTTCAACTAAAACGTCTACTATCAGCAAGTGAATAAAATTTGTTGGTTTCCGTTCCATAAGTTAACCACTTTTTATGATACGTTGTAAACATATGAACGTTTAAAATATTTATCGACAATAGAATACAATCAAATGCAGCTGTTATTGAATTTTACAAAGTCATGAACTGGTCAGTATTTGATGATTTGAAAATCTTTCATAAATGGGTCTTCATGTCATCGGAGCTTTTCAAACCAAGGCTTTTCAAGAATATTTCCGATTCACATTAAGGGAATAAAGTTTTTCTGATCTGGATCTAATCTATTGAAAGTGATGCGTTAAAGAATATTGATTTCGATCAAACGATTTACCGATCTGCAGCTTCGAAAACCAGGAATGGATATTTTAAGAAAGGCTATAATTTAAAGTTTTTACAGTTCTTAAATACAATTATATCTTGATCTTTAATTAAATTGTTTTCATTCTTGTTTTGGTCATACTGTCGACTTATTTTAACAAGAAGAAATACATCGTTGAGGGGGGGGGGGGCTGTCACCTTTAGTTTACCGCACCGGGTCACACCAACCAAACTAAGCTACCGATTAGACAAATTAAACTAATAAAAATAGTTGTAAATTGTGTTTTTCACATATAACTAACGAGATAAAACCTTTCATATCCTTAAATTGTCATAACGCAATAATTTGACATCGAATAAATTTAGTTTGTCACAAAACTTTTAATAAAATTAAACACGTTTTAACTGTAACATACTATGTAAACATAAATATAGGGTTGATTTAGATCTGCACGATCACAAGATATCTCTTTGCAAGATTTATTTTTTGACGTATTTATTGTATGTAATAAAGTACTGTTAATTATATTATTTGGCGTTATCTCTTCTTGAAGAGCGAGAGAAACAAATGAATATGAGAAGGGGAAACTGGAATGAATCAATCATTCAATCAGCAGCGGAAGGCCATACACATTATTAGTTAACAATGTTACAAACATGCATTGTCAGATCGGTGTTATAACATTGTTACAGTCGCGTTTTACATTTCAGGACGTTTGTGAAAGGAGTTTGAGGGAAGCCAACTTAGAAAATAATGGGAGATCAACTCTGAGCGCATTCAAAGGTTGCAAACATCAGAATATGAAGGTGTCAAAAAGACAGAAGATGCGAGAAACAAAGCGCTATCAACAAAGGTAGGAATACGGAAGATCTAATTTCACAAGGCGTCAAGGTTCTCCATCTAGAAAACTTGACGGAAATAAAATGAACGCGTCAACCGTCATCCTCCCATTTAGCCCACAAAACTTCCACTTGTAACACAGAACTCTGTCGTTTCTAAAGAACTATTTACACTCAGATATTCGAACACATAAGTATTGACATTAAATGCTTTCTTTTTTACGTTGATAAGGGCGTTTGGCTGACGTGTCCTATTAATTACCATGTCTTCCATTTGAAGCCTAAACCTTTATACTCCGACACGCATAAAATATTTAAATAAAACAAACAATCTTTAAATCTTTTTTTTTTTAACTATTTCATTAAAATATGCGTCTGTTTTGTCAAATATTTATGATTTATAGCATTAATATTATTTTTTTTTATAAAGGCAGCTGCTTAAGAAAAACAAGAAAGTATTTTAAAGCTTCAATCGAAAAATTGTTTTTGCTCATTGTAAAATTAAATGCAACAAACTTTGTTAGTATTGATCTTCCTCCTGTTTTGTTTAAAAAAAATATTATAATCTTATACATATAGTTTAATGGAGTATATATCATTTGTAAGTCAGGTGATCAATAAAATTAAAAAAAAATCCATTCCACTTCTGAAGGAAAAAAAATAAATACTACATATAAGAACATTTTCCTATTATATTATAATATTCAAAAAAAAATGTAATATTAATAACCAAGATATATTTTTCAATCTATACATTTGACTTACTCTGACAAAAAATTATGTTAGAATATTCAAGAACTATAATATAATAGCCCCAAAATAATGTCAATTTACACATTTGATTTACGCTAAATAGACATTCTATACATTTGACTTACCCTGACAAGGAAGTGTCACCATAAAGAAGAGTAATGGCATACAACGGAAACTGAAAATCATTTTATTTTCTATAAGTGTTGATCTCAGTATTAGAAATTCATCAAGTTAGTTCAAGCTGCACTTAATTTATTCTCTGTTTGAACAGAAAACTTCAGCAATGACACAAACTGTCTAATGAAAGAATATGGATTTGAGAGACATGAGACTACATAATATAAACAGTATCCTCGATTCTCATTGGTTAATAATATGAACAACGGGAGTCGCTTAGTCACTTCCTTGTTCGGTCACGCGATGAGAGGAAGCCATCACTAGGCTGCTACACACAACAAAAGATAACAGCTGATCTGCCATTAATTTTTAAGAAAAATGTTGTCTTCATCAGTGCTTCCCCAATGTCATGTTACTTAAAAATTGTACCTTTCAAAATATTCTGGTATACACTGTTTTTTTTAATGAAATATATAAATGTGACAATAAATATACGTCAGTTATGAATAAAGGAAGAAAACTATTTCAAGAATTGCGTGTTTAATATTTGTGCAAGAGTCATTTCTCTTTATTTTATTGTAATTTTCATTGGACGAAATGTTGGCATAACCAATGACGTCATTTGATTGATTATTAAATAGGAAGGAATATTATAATAACCGATTGGAAAAAGATTTAATGTGAATAATTAACGAAGATCCACTTTGTCAAGCAATTGTCTTAAATTTTCTTTATCCTTAAGCGGAAATGTATGCAGGCTTATACCGATGTCCTTAACTTAACTGTTTGAACAGCCAAAAGCCGAACATTGCCTAGGTATCTTGAATTACTAGTTGCAGTGTGTAACGAGCAACTGTTGTCAAGCACTAGTGTGTTGCATACAGCCTCCCGGAAGTCTTACTCGTATTTACTCTCATCACGTGACAAAACAATTGACTAAGCGACTCCCATTGACGTCATGTTTTGCTCCATCCTTTCAAGATGTCAAGTACACACTCTAGATATGGGGTAACGTTATACAACATTTAGATAACGATGTGGGCGGAAACATCACGAGGAAAACAAATGTGCAACCCCAACATTTCTGTGGACAAACAGGCGAGGTTAAAGTAAGTTTCGTTAAGTGTTTTGTAATATCAAGTAACGAACTAAATACGAAAAATGGACACAATCAGATAAATATAATAGAGGGAGCTATTTGTCATCATGGGTCTCCAGACATTAAGGCATGGTACGAGCATTCTATGGACTGCAACTTTTCAAATAATAGAATGTACAATAAAATCATTGTGTCTTGAAACAGGCACTTTCTAGGTTGAACGTTGATCAAACAAACAAAATTACAGAAAACCCAATGAGATGTGGAACCGGCACACCATGTGTTGAAAGTTGATCCAGCAATAGATTGTAAAAAAAAGAGACATTGGTATTGCAAAGGGCAGACTTGTTAAATAAAAAAACTTAGGAATTATTTTAGATTTATGACTACGTACACAGAGTAAAGAGGAAATTTATTTTCTGATGATAAGAACAAACACACGTCCTGTTAGGTTCATTTTAAATATGTCATGGACACTTATCGGAAACTAACCAAACATATAAATAACAAGAGGGCGTATCTGTCACATTTTTAAATCAAATGTGGAAGTAGTCTATGTGTGTGAAGAAAACAAACAACTTATATACCACATGTTCTTAGTCTGGAGGGTTCTGTTTATGTGAATAGGGGCTCAATTCATTTTTTGTAACTTTCATATTCTTTAATTCAGATACAGTCAAACATCAGTGACATCAGAGGATATTTTGTTGATCTAAATCGAAATAGACGTAGAAGTCTCTGTTTGATTTTACCAACAAGACCTAAGCCGAAATTAATATAACCTCAATGTAGCAAAATTTTGAGTTGATTTTTACTATAACCTTTAATTTTTTTCTATAAAAGAGATTTTCCTGTCTACGAGATTTCCTTCATTTTTTTTCCATAAATCTGAAAATATTAAGTGGTTTTTTTTCCCCGGAATTGAGACGATTGATGTTGATATGACGTCAGGTATAAGATTATTTGTCATTTAAATTCATTACCAAGGTAGAGAAGAAATTATTGACATTGGGGACAAAGAGATTTTTTTAAAATGTATTTAACCAGAGATTTTGAGTCTAATTATGTTGTGTTTTGAGTAGTCCATAAACTCGTCTGAATACGTGAGCTAAAGATGGAAATTATAAATTGGTTTGGTGTCACAGATCAATAGTGAGATATAATTTAAAAACAAATCCTTAAGTTTCATTGAAATTTACTCTCACAACTAAATGTTTTCATAATTGGAATTCAATGATTAAAGTGTTTTCTTTTGTTTTGTAGATTGCAAGTTTCGTTTATGAAGGCAGTAGCCATGAAATTCTCTGTATGAATAAATGTTCATGAAAACAAGATTTTGTGAAGGTTTCTCTTTAAATTCTTTTTTTCTATCAATAAATTTACTGTACAATCTATGTTTACAATAGCATTCACCACATTTTCTTAGACTCTCAGTAGTTGAAGACCTCCTGGAACAAAGCCAGTGTTGGTGATTGTCTTGTAATGGAACGACGCAACAAAATAAACTCAGTTAACAAGATGAGATAAATAGAGTCAAACTGGAGAGATTTGGTTTCAGAGTTATCACAAAACAATGTACATTCGTAGTTTTTAATCCAGAGGCGTAGCTAGAGTGTTTTGCACCCTGGTACCAGATTCATTTTAAAGAGATTCTCTTTTATTATTCAACTCTCAAAACATTTGTTTCATCCATAAAAAATGTCAATACACATTTTTGCGCCCCACCTAGTGTGGCACCCAGTTAGATTTGTCCCTCCTGACCCCTTAACCACGCTTCTGCTTTAATGAAGTGAGTTGCTCTCCAAAACAAACAAAAAAAACTGACTTAAAAATGTTTGTCAACATTATATTTGTAAAAAAATAGTGCAAATATTTCTTTAAAAAACACAATTTATATCACTTAAAATGTATTAAATTATAAGTGTAGTAAAATTAAGACAAAAGTCTTAAACAAAACAAAAAGCAAATAAATAAAACAAAACAAAAAAACCCATACATATTTTACTTACACCCAGTACACTAATAAAGCATACAAAAAACACATTGTAATAATGTAATATGTCTTAATGCAACAATGGCAATTTTCAAGTCAAATTAAGTAGTAGTCATTGTCTTTACAACAGGAGATTTTTATAAATTCTTTAAAAAGTTTACAGTGTGTAATTCTTTATTCATATGTTATTTATTCCAATATGGAATTATTGGTTAGCAGTTGTATTTGTGATCATTAAATAATTGATAATTATTACTCTGTGAGAGTGTATTTATTTATTTTGCTGCTTTCAACTCATTGCTTTTTAGATGCCTAAAAAAAACAAGAACCAACGTTCGTAAAAATGGAAACAAAACAATATTGAAACAATATTTAAATGTCGAAATCATATAATACAGTACGATTATTCTTTTGTTCGGACTTACCAGACAATTTGAGGGAAACTTTAGGGAGAGAGTGGCAAAAACTTTCACTGGACATAATTGTAAGTTTCATTTTTTTTATTTTGTCGGGGGAATGGAAAGACATACCTTATAAACAACGTCGTGGCAAAATGCAAATTAAAATAAAATAAAAGTTCAAAATAAATTAAGTCACTTAAGAATGTCATTATTCTGTATAGTAAAAAAAAAAATTAACTAATTACTTAGTCTTTAAAAAAAACACACTTTCAGTATTTTTATTAGGTCTTAGAATAGTTATATTTCCTTCCATTAAAAATAGTAAATCAACGAAAATTGCAAACTATTGATGAAAATGATAGCGTAGTGAAATATAATAGAGCATTACCTTATTTTGTATAACAATTTACTATAAAAAAAGGTTATGTTCTTTTATAGACACAGTAAGTTCTTCACCCTGGAAAGCAACGAGACATTTAAAGAGAGACAAATTGATGAGTTAATGCTAGGAATGTTTTTACAGTTACCGTTCGTGAATGGTTCACGTCTTTGAGCGTTGTTATTTCAAGAATTACTCTACATAACGTCCGTGTTTAAATGCTTATAAAACTAAGCTTTAAAAAATGTCTCTCAAGGTTTGTCAACGGTTTTTTTTTTCACAGTTCATAGTTATTTATAAAAAAATATCACAATTTCACTTCAAACACTAGCTTTTATAGAAACCATCTCCCTGAACATGGTGTTACGCACTGACTTGTATTGGGAGAAATTAATCTCCTATTTTAATTTTAATTGGCTCGTTGTAAACAGTGCCTAACAAAGGACGATACCATATAATCAACAATATTAAGGATACGACCCAAAACAGTTTCTAGTTACAATTAATTAAGATTTATTATCTCTTAAGATAATTACAAAATAAAATAAAATAAAATTACAATCTTCAACTTACAGTATGGCAGATGTCGTACCGGTACTCAGTTAATACAATTAGAAAGAATGATGCCAATAAATAATACGAAATAAACACATATAAGTAGGAGCACACAAATACACAAAGAATAAAACACGCCTCGTAATGTTAAGAAAATCTATCGGAAATCTCCGTCTGTCTCTCCTCGTCCGTGCCTGTCAATCCCTTATATAGGTGGGTCTACCGACGCCTAAGCCCTGCCTTCGATAAGCTTCTAGAAAATCTAAATCATTCTACAAAATACTATTTGGAACAGATTAATTATTTTTAATTCGTTGGCGGCGTAAACAAGTTACTTCAAAAAGCCTAAGCCACACCCCTTTGTGAACACAGCGTCTCATGCGGGGTCAATCAGAGGGCACGCACGAGAAAATATGATGTAAACAAGTTCTCTGTAACAATGGTATTAATTATTATGGCACGTTTATTGTTTTATCTTTTATTTCAATCAGTATTCAGAGAACGCATTGACATCAACATACAAAGTATATATCACTCTAATATCAATGGTGTAACACTAAACACACATTAATACAAATACTTGTATTACAATACCCAAGGTAAATATACACTAGTGAGAACCCGGCATGCATTGCCATGCCACTCAAAGAAAAAAAAGTGTTTTAATTACGTTTTTTAAGTTATTTTTAAATAGAACATATTTTTTTCCGTCTAGTGAGTACACAAATAAATAAGAAAGTTTTTCGAATCGTGAGCAGTCAACATAAAGATGTGCAGGTGAGAAACATGTTTTATTTTTTTAATTTAGTCAACACAATTGTAGCAATTGATTCGTCCATTCATTTGCTCTGTTTGAAATTATATTTATATTAGTCACATAAATAAAAAAATAAGGTCCACAGCCGCAAACGCAAAATTGTGAAATGGTTGTAACCTAATTATTATCTCACACTCAAAATGAAAGGTCGCTTGTATTTGATTCAATTACATCCACCCATGAACTAACTCTGTTTGAAATCTTTTTTCTATAGCTCATGTTAGAAAAATATAATTTAGGGCTCCCGGAATATTTCAAAATGGAAAACATAATTTACAAACCTTTGCCGGTGGGCTCTCAACAACTTATCAAAGTTTTATCGCAATCTGATTAATGTTATAGGAAAGCAAAATGAAATTATACTTTGCTCATAAAGTTAAAAATGGAGAGAATTTAGGGCTCCGGGCCAAAAACGGAATATGTAAAATGTGTGTAACAATTTAGAAAACATTTCGTGTGTGTGTTCATCAACTCACAAAGTTTATCGCAATCTGGTGAATGGTATAGGAGCGCATACGGACATATATACATACATTATTTTCTTGGAATATATATAGTTTACCGAATAAAATATACCTTTTGCTAAAATGTTTATGGAAGCGTTCTGTCTGTGTGTCCTTCCATCTATGTGTCCATCCATCTATCTATCTATCCATTCATCTGCCCATCCATCTATCTATCCAAACATTCACCTATAAATTCATCCATTTATGTATCCATCTATCAATGTATCCATCCTATCAAATCTTATCTATCTATCCATCTATCTATCTATCTATCTATCTATCTATCTATCTATCTATCTATCTATCTATCTATCTATCTATCTATCTATCTATCTATCTATCTATCTATCTATCTATCTATCTATCTA
>CAXITT010000106.1:1206529-1311849 GCA_964033795.1 Lymnaea stagnalis | reverse complement strand
TATCTATCTATCTATCTATCTATCTATCTATCTATCTATCTATCTATCTATCTATCTATCTATCTATCTATCTATCTATCTATCTATCTATCTATCTATATATCTATCTATCCATCCATCTATCTATCTATCTATCTATCTATCTATCTATTTATCTATCTATCTATCTATCTATCTATCTATCTATCTATCTATCTATCTATCTATCTATCTATCTATCTATCTATCTATCTATCTATAAATCTATCTAAGAAAGTCTCAACTCATTTCTATTGTGTAAACTATTTAGTTGTCTAGCTTGTATCCATCTTGTTAAACAGATGCCAAGCAGTGTAAGTTTGTATACACCTTGTTTCACAGCGGCCAAGCAGTGTAAGTTTGTATCCATCTTGTTACACAGATGCCAAGCAGTGTAAGTTTTTATCCATCTTGTTTCACAGATGCCAAGCAGTGTAAGTTTGTATCCATCTTGTTTCACAGATGCCAAACAGTGTAAGTTTGTATCCATCTTGTTTCACAGATGCCAAGCAGTGTAATTTTGTATCCATCTTGTTTCACAGATGCCAAGCAGTTTAAATTATTTGTCCAGCTTGTATCCATCTTGTTTCACAGATGCCAAGCAGTGTAAGTTTGTATCCCCGTTATTTCACAGATGCCAGCAGTGTAAGTTTGTATCATCTTTTTTCACAGATGCCAAGCAGTGTAAATTATCTGTCCAGCTTGTATACACGGTGTTTCACAGATGTCAAGCAGTGTAAGTTTGTATCCATCTTGTTTCACAGATTCCAAGCAGTGTAAGTTTGTATCCACCTTGTTTCACAGATGCCAAGCAGTTTAAGTTTGTATCCATCTTGTTTCACAGATGCCAAGCAGTGTAAGTTTGTATCCATCTTGTTTCACATATGCCAAGCAGTGTAAATTATTTGTCCAGCTTTTATCCATCTTGTTTCACAGATGCCAAGCAACGTAAGTTTGTATCCACCTTGTTTCACAGAGGCCAAGCAGTGTAAGTTTGTATCCATCTTGTCACAACATCTGCAGATCAGCATACAAAGAAATTAGAGAAATCAGCACCATTAGACACATCCTCTCATGTGATGCCACAAAACCCCTTGTCTCTTTTCTCTCTTTCTTTCAAAATTTGACTACTGTAACACTGTTCTCACAGGCATTCCTTAACAACACATAGACAAACTTCAGAAGGCACATAACTCAGCATGCAGACTCATTTTTAAATCAAAGAAAAACGAACACATTCAACCACACATGCAGTAACTCCACTGGCTACCAATATCCTCTGGCATCAAGTACAAGTCTGCCAATCTATGCTTCAACTCTTTCCCTGACCCTCACTTACCTGTCTATCTCTCTGAACTGTTGCTTCCTTACATCCCCGCAGGACAACTACGCTCTTCAACTGACAATAGAACCCTGACAATCCCCAAAAACCAAAACTAAGACCATCAGTGAACGCTCCCTCTACTTACATTCACCCACGTTCTGGACACAGCTCCCCTTCCAAATCTTTCATTGTGAAACCTCGTCCACTTTCAAAAAGTCCCTTCAAACCCATCTGTTTAGATCCGCCTATGACCTGTGATGCACCCTCCTTGCCCTGCCTCATTTTCTGTCTTGGGTTGATCTTTTATTTAAGTATATGCAAAACGTGTAAAGAGTAATTGTTTTTATATGCATTTTAATGTCCTAGCTGTGGTTTTTAAAGTCATTTTTCACATTGCAATTACTATTCTCGTGTCTCTGGTTTTTCATTTGTATTTTACTTAAGCAGTTTAAATAGTTTATATATTTTTAATAATTGTAAAGCCCTTGGAGCTGTAAGGTAAGCGCTAAACAAATGTGCATAAATAATAATAATAATGACAATAATAATTAAAATGTATTTTTTAACAAAGTGTGTATGCACATTGTATAATATAACTAATTAATTTGTCCGAGAAACACACATTCAGATTGAATTTATATTAAAAAAATAAAATTTACTTAGAATTGCAATGTCAATTGAATCGATGTTAAAATAAGGCAGTTAGATGTATTATTTCTACGAAAATTTATGCCAAACTTGTACAGGTGTTATTTAATTATCAGGCCCTACTTTCATAGTATTAAAAAAGAAAAAAAAAATATCAGACAACCTTAAGTTCCTTGAATATAAAAAAAGATGTATCTCTAACAAGAGAGAGTGAAAATATTTGACAATGGCCTCGGGAAAGAAGGGTTCATGTCCAAATCCATGGCGTCAGGAAGAAGTTCACATGCCCAAGACCATGACAGCAGAAAGTAGGTCCCATGAACAAAAGCAAGCAGTATTGAGATTATGTTTTGACTTTTAAGCTGACTTTATATATTAAACAGTTCTTGATGACTCAATTTAAAAAAAAAAAAAAAAAAAAAAAAAAAAAAAAAAAAAAAAAAAAAAAAAAACAAAAAAAAAAAAAAAAAAAAAAAAAAAAAAAAAACTTATACCACTAGCTTTATCTATGGAGGAATTTAGACAATCCTCCCATCATATCTAAATTAAACAAAAGTTATACCAAAATAATTATCAATTTGTAACCGTTCCTCAGGTTTGCTAATAAATAATTTCATTATGGCCTTTTAAGCTAATAACAATAAAATAAACAATTTTCTAACTTACAAAGCATTTTTATCAAAACTAAGGGAAGCGAGAATTCTTTAAAATTATCAAATTTTTAAAATCAATTTTTTAGTGTCTCTCCTTACATGGTGCTCTCTCTCTCCTTCACATTATCTATCTCCTTTTAGATCTATTTTCTCTTTACCACTCTCTCCCTTTCTCTCCAACTCTCTTACAAACTCTCACTTTCTTCTTCACCTCTCTTGTTTCTTTGTCTCATTATCACTCTTCTCTATATATTTATCTATCACCTTTTCCTTATTTCACACACTCAATATTATCTGTTCCCCCTTCCCTCACTGATTGTCTCTATAAATATTCCATCTCTTTCTTCCGTGTATCGTCATTTGTTAATCTTCACTTCACTCACATTTTCACCCTCTCTGTCACAATCTATCTCGATCTCTCCTCTTTTTATTATTCTTATACACACACCTATAAACGTCATATATTCAGTCAGCATTGTTTATATGTTTATATAACAAAGAGAGAATAACACAAACTTGTAACTACTAATAAAACTTTATTAAGTAGGTTAAAATAGTTACAGTTATGTTGTAACACATTTATAATGATATCATGTTAAAATAGTTAAAGTTATGCTATAAGAAAGTTAATAAAATAATTATAGTTTTATTGTAACAAAGTTGGAGCAACAATATGTTTAAAATGCTTACAGTTACGATGTAAGAAAGTTATAATGGTTTAGATTCAAATAGTCACATTTATTTTTCTTTAAAATTATAATCATATTATGTTAAAAATAGTTACAGTTATGATGTAGCAAAATAATAATGACCTTATGTTTTAAAACTGGAATAAAGTTTCCTTATCATTACATTGGAGAAGATAAAGGCTATATTTTAATTTTCATTATTGATTTTATTTCACAGTGCAATCAATATGCCATAAGTATCAAATGTACATGAATTTATTAGAGTTATTTATATCATAAATATAATTTTTAAAACAAATAAATGCTAATGTTAAAAATAGATTTGTGTTCATTTATTTCATATTATGATCGATTTATTTATTATAATTCAAATAAAAGATAAAAAGGCAATAATATTACTTTATGAAATTTATGACAGCAATTTATAATATTTTCCCAAAGCAATAAATATGAGTTTATTGAGTAGTTGTCACAAAATTGTATATATTTTTTTTATATTTCTAAATAATAGAATTTATAGTTTGTTATTCAACTTGAGTTACTAAAACTAAATTAATATTTTATTTTTTTGCGAAAAAAGAAGTAAAATGTTTATTTTGAGTGAGTGTTTCTTATTATATATGTATAACTTCTAACAAAAGCGATGCCACTCAAAGAAATAAAGTGTTTTGCTTTGTTTCAATTATTAATGAAAGTTTTTTTTTTTTATATACACACTATTTTGTTTCTTGTTTTACTGTCTTGTGCGTACTTGAATAAATTTCAACCTAATAAATTACGTCACACACAAATAGAAGAATTGCTCTTTGTATTTGATTAAATTCCCTCCACTCATGCATTATGTCTGTTAAAAATTATATTTTTATTGCTCAAATAATAATAAAAAGTATGGGATCCGAAACCAAATATTGTAAAATGGTTATATTAATTCATAAACCTACTTATTATGTCACACACAAATTGAAATGTGGCTATTTGTATTTGACACAAATTGAAATGTCGCTATTTGTATTTGACACAAATTGAAATGTCGCTATTTGTATTTGACACAAATTGCATCCAAGGATGCATTAGTTCTTTTTTAAAAATATTTTATATACTCATATCAGCAAAAACGGATATAGGGTCTCTGGCTGAAAACTAAATATATTAAAATGTTTGTAATCATTCAAAAACCATTTCGGTCGTGAACAAAACGTCTCTCTAATGTTTTATTGCATTCAGATAAATGGTATAGAAGCGCACACGGATTTTTTTTTTCAAAGATCATATAAGATAAAAAAAAAAAGGAATTTAAGGCCCCGGTAGAAAACTAAATATTGAAAAATGGTTGTACAAAAACATAAACAAACTAAATTATGTCACACACTAAAGGAAATATCGCTGTTTGTATTAGATTAAATTCCATATCTCTATCCATTAGCTCTGTTGAATGTTATATTTTTATAGCTTATTTATTTATTTATTTAAATTTAGGGCCCCCGACACCAAACGAAATATTGTAAAATGGTTATAAAAATTCATAAAACGACTTATTATGTCAATCACAAATACAAATGTCGCTTTTTGTATTTGATTAAAATTCCATTTACAAATGCATTAGTTCTATTTCAAATAATATTTATATCGCTCATTTAAAAATTTAAAAAAAAATAAACAATTAAATGTTTGTATTAATGAAGAATCCTATGCTGGCGGGGACATATCAATTCACTAAAGTTGTATCGTAATCGGATGAATGGTATAGAAACGTATGCGGACATTAAAAGTATATATCTAAAATAAAGGAGGACAATGAATTGTCGGCCCTTGACCACAAACGGAATATAGTAGAATGGTTGTTTTACTTCCGAAACATACTTGTTATGTCACACTCAAATTTGAATGTGGGATTTTGTATTTGATTAAGGTTCTATCCAACCATGCATTAGCTCTGTTTGAAATGATATTTAAAAAAAAAAAAATAGTGGGCCCTGGCTCAAAACGAAATATCGTAAAATGGTTGTAATCATTTAAAAACCTTTTCAGGCGTGCTCGAATTATCTCACTAAAGTTTTGACGCATTCTGATTAATGATATAGGAGCGCTTACGGAAATTATTTTTTGACAAGACACTTCTTTGAAAAAAAAAATATTAAGAATCGCAGGCCCACAAGGTAATATTTAAAAGGGTTGTAATTACTCAAAAAAATTTGCGAGCTTGTGATACATAACTCTTAAAAGTTTTATCGCAGTCCAATTCATGGTGTAGGAGACAATATGGAACATGCATACATACGTTCATTTATATTTATATATATATATGTATATAATATAAATAATATTTAGTTTGCGTTCTTAACATTTTCTTTTTCGTGGCTCAGCTAAAATAACTTTATTTTTGTAGAAAAGGGCGAAAAAACACAACATAATTCCGTTAACAGTTGTAATTTAAAAATATGTTCATATGTGAAGGTAATATCATTTACATGTAAACCATTCAAAGCTTTCGCTTGATTAAAAAATATATAATAATAATAAAATGTGTTTCTAACAAATATTAATTATTAGAAATTTATCACAAAAAAAAGAACATAAATAGACCCAGTCGAAGGAAATATAGAGCAGCTGAAATTTATTGTTAATTAATATAATTTCATTTTGAGATTTATGTTTGACAAAAAAAATAAAATTTAAAATGTAAATGAATTAACGAAATTCAAATATTTGATAAATACAAGTGCAATTTAATTTTATTTTTAAGTAAATGATCCTTTAATACAAAATAAAAGTATCTAAATTCACTAACAAACAAGCTTAATGTATGTTTTATTTGTGTTCATTATACAGTGTGTTAAGTTGTCAGTGTGTCCTTTTGTCATGTCTTCAGTTGTCAGTTCATTTCCTAATCGTGTCTGCAGTCTACATTTCATATTTATGATGTTAAGAATCTAAAACATAATACATTTTGTTAGTTTCTATTATATATTAGAATACTAACAACACTTTTAAAGCAATAACAACCCAGCGAGTTTAACATAGAAATGAAAAGACATCATCACCTGAGTAGATGTACATTTTATTTGAGTCTTAATTTCATTTCAACGAAATCCAAATTTGTAAAGACGAATTGATCACCATACCAACATATACCATAGTATGAATTCAAACCCCAAACACCGTTTAAATTGGACTCATGGGAGTTTTTATACCACCACCCTGATTTATATTCTTGAGCACAATTACCTCCACTCCACTCATCATTGTCTCTGTCTGGTGTAGAAAATTCCGCGTTGTTATGGTAGATTAATGCGTCCTTGATATTACCACTGAAAACACCGAGATGGAGTCTGTATTTGTCTGACTCACTGTTCACCATAAAAGAATCATACTCAGCCCTGTAAGCATTACTTCCCTGTCTCATGTCAATCCTCAGTGTGTAGATTTCCTGGTTGTGTAGTAGGAGAAAAAAAAAAGATGATATTGACGCAAACGTTTTAAAATGTGAGTAACAAAAAACTCAATTTAGTAGAAAATATTCGATGATTATAATGATGATTTATGGGCAGAGGAGATGATTGTAATGATGGTTTACTAGCCCAGGAGATGATTGTAATGATTGTTGACTGGGTCGAGGAGATGATTGTAATGATGATTTTAATGGACAAGGAGATGATTGTAATGATGGTTTGCTGGCCCAGGAGATGATTGTAATGATTGTTTACTGGCCGAGGAGATGATTGTAATGATGGTTAACTGGGCCGAGGAGATGATTGTAATGAGGGTTTACTGGGCGAGGAGATGATTGTAATGGTGGTTTATATGGCCGAGAAGATGATTGTAATGATGGTTTACTGGCCCATGAGATGATTGTAATGATGGTTTACTGGCCAAGGAGATGATTGTAATGATGGTTTATGGGCAGAGGAGATGATTGTAATGGTGGTTTACTGGCCGAGGAGATGACTGAAATGATTGTTTACCTGCCCAGGAGATGATTGTAATGATGGTTTACTGGCCCAGGAGATGATTGTAATGATGGTTAACTGGGCCGAGGAGATGATTGTAATGATGATTTTCTGTCCGAGGAGATGATGTAATGATGGTTTACTGGGAGAGGAGATGATTGTGATTGTTTACTAGGCCGATAATGATGGTTTACTGGCCGAGGAGATGATTGTAATGATGGTTTACTGGGCCGAGAAGATGATTGTAATGATAGTTTACTGGCTGAGGAGATGATTGTAATGATGGTTTATTGGTCGAGGAGATGATTGTAATGATGATTTGCTGTCCGAGGTGATGATAGTAATGATGGTTTACTGGCCGAGGTCAGATCTTTAACCATCAACACACCCTTTACCACTCTAAAAATATATCCTCTTCATCAAATGAACTGTCAAATAGTAAACAGTTTCAACAAAAATATATATTGCTTCTATTGTAAAGTTAAAATCAATCAATAATACACTCATTGTTGTTGTTTGTTTTTTTTACAACTAATGAACTATTTCGAGGCGCGCATAAATACAAATTGGTTTTGAAAGCAGTTCAGAGACACAACTAAAAATCTTTTCAATAATAAATAAACTCTTATGAAAAGGATAAAAGCAGGAAACATGACTTTAAATTGGATACTTTATATGAATTGATTGATACCTCATATAATTAGCATGATAAACCCAATGGTATATTTTACGTGAATTGATTTATATCTGATACAATTCGTCACGTGTATGACGTCTTTTCTTTATCTACTTGCGTCCCTTTGTTTACACAAACAATGGTGGGAAGAGACATTTTAAAATAAAATTTCATAGACTAAGGAATTGTTCAAACATTTCTAATTTAAAACTTCTTATCATTTAACTAAAGGCTGCAAAATTCGAACCCGGTTATCAGAACAGAGAGGTTGAATTTAAAACATCTATTTGAAATATTATTTTCTTTATAAATGACATCTGAATGGGATTTAGTCTAAAGAGACTTGGGTCCGAATAGCGGCTATGAGTACCCGGATCCCTTTAAACTAAATCCCATTCGAAAGTCTATTGTGTTAATTTATTTTAGTTAAATTGAAGAAGTTTTTTAACAAACATATAGTCATTTCAATTATCTTTCATTTGATACCTCATTTTGTCTTACAAACTCAACGATAATATTTAAAATATTTTTTAATCCCAACCTCTCACTTCTGATACCTGGGTGCGGATAGCCACTTTGGTGACTTAATATCTGTCTATAAGAGTTTGATAACATTCTTGATTAAGTAACAATGTATCACAATGTTGTTATAGAACCACTCTTGATAGAATGAAAATGTGTACATCGCGTGGTTATGGCCACATTCTAGATAAAGTGAGAGTGTATCAACCCGTGGTTAGAGCACCACATTTGATAGAGTGAAAAAGTTTGCCCAACGTGGTTAGCACCCAAATATTTATAGATCAAAAATGTGTTCATCACGTGATAATGGCCTCACTCTTAATAGATTGAAAACGTGTGCATCATGTGGTTATGGCCACACTTGATAGAGTGAACATGTGTGCATCTCGTGGTTATGACCCCACTTGTTAGAGTGAACATGTGTGCATCACGGGGTTCTCTTCCCACCCTTGATAGAGTGAAAACGCATGCCCAACGTGGTTACAGCTAAACTTTTTTATAGAATGAAAATGTGTACACCATGTGGGTTATGGACCCATGCTAATGAGAGTAAAATGTGTGCACATTATGTTTGTGGACCCACTCTTGTTAGAGTAAAATGTGTTCACCACATGTTATTGCCCTTGTTTTGATAGAGTTAAATGTCTGCAACACGTTGTTATGGCCTAACCTTGACAATGTGAAACCGACAATGTTTAAATGTTATTGTTAGTGATAGTGGTATTATCATTATTATATTAACGAGTCATTTGTTTAAGTGATCAATAAAATAGCGCCTAATTGACAACAACCTTAAGTGGGATTTCAACGAGAGAGACCTCAAAAAGTGGGACCTCATCAAGTGGGATCTCAACAAGTGGTATCTCAACAAGTGGGGCCTCAACAAGTGGGACCTCCTTCGATTTACAGCATTTGTGTTTTTATTTAATGATGATTTTTAAAAATTTGATATAAAACTTTACAATTTAGAAAAAAATATATTCTTTATACATAAAATAACATAATCTATTTCAAAGTTTTTTTTTTCAACAGTTGTTTTCTATTATACGTAATATAACACAATCAATATCAGACTTGTTAAAAAAATTGTTCTATAATAATTATACACTAACAATCTACGTCAATTATTTCCGAACTCATATTGGCCCACTTAGATACCAAATTATTATTATGACTTTTAACACTGAATTACATAAACTGATTTACAATTTTAAAACATAGTTTAAACCTTTAAATCTTTATTATAAACGGGCAAACCTTTAGACAATAATGTTAACACTTTATTTATGTGGGCGTTATAACGGTGCCTTTCCAACCATAATATACAATTTTTGTTTCAAGTGTCGTTGACTTTAGTTCAATGTTCATTTCAGTTAAAAACTTTAGAAACTTATGGAACGATGATTTGAAGTAGAGACCGACCGAAACTGATTTTATGATTTCAGCAAAAGCCGAAACTAGACCGAAAATTAAAGAAAATATTTTTCGGCCTAAAGGAAAACGAAACAAAAATCTTAAAGTGACTTTCGGCCGAAGCCGAAGCACAAACAAAAGTATTTATATATTTTGAAACTCGTTTATGCATACTTTCTACATACATCGATGAGGTAAGGTATCAATATTTAGATTTTTTTAATGAGATCATCGTGAATATTAATAAATAAACATTTAGTGAATACTTTGGATTTGACCATTTTAATTTAAAAGTAATTTACATTTATTTAAAATGTTTATTTTAAGGTAGTATGGTAAGAGAAAATGTGGACCTGTTGGGGCGAAATGCATGGAAATATTCTCTTGAGTACCCTTTTCTTTTTTTACTATTATTACAACCTAGAACATATACCTGATACTTCCTACAATAATTATTTAGTCTCTAAGAGAGTCAATAGTCACATAGATAGCAATTATTAAGGCTATACAAACATCATCATATTGTTTCACGGTTATCGTTTGTGTTTTTATAAATAGCTGGCAAGGTATCCCTGTATTAATATTTAGCCTGCCACTAACACACTAATCTTTCCGTGCGCATGACGTAATTATTCCTTTGGGCAACCAACCTCCCTCACCCCCATTTGTGGGGCAATTTGTTTTTAACAGGGTCTCTAAAAATTGTAGTTATGACGGATCTCTCGACGTAGATTTGTAAATTGTCACTAATATAAAAAAATAAACAGTTTTGCAGTAGGCCTACTACATAATTATAATAAGAACCCAAGTTGAAAATTGCCTAAATAAATAAAGAAATAAATACATGCCATAGCGTGTTATTTTGTCAATAACAATGTTTATGAGCATGATTATCATAATTTCAAAAAATCAATGAATTAAAATAAGCTAAAATTTACTTATTTTTTAAAAATATTAATAACAAAAATAATTGAAATATTGCCATTCCTAGGATTATTCAATATTATTCACGTTTGACTATACCAAAATTGATTAGCATAATAATGAAAAATCAAAATGAATATCCCTAAGGAATGAATCGAAATTACGTAAGGTTGCAAATTTTGATAATTTAAAAAAATTAAAACAAAAATATTGATATAAATATGATTGTTCAATTAGTTTTTCTTCCACTAAATAGTGTACTTTTTCCAAGGACTAAATGAGTATTTTTTTTTAAATATAGGATAATTTACGTCATCAAACAGCCTAGAAAAATTATTGCGGTGTATTAATCATATAAGACACTATCGAGTACCCGGCATGCGTTGCAAAGCCACTCAAAGAAAGAAAGTGTTTGCATGTTAATTATGTTTCTTCAAGAGCTTTTAAATACTCAAAGTTTTTCTTCTTTTCCATCTGGTATATACACGAATAAATCAGAAGATTTTCCGACGCGACAGCAGGTCACATACATCTGTCAATGGGCGAAGCATGGGTATTCCAAATTTAGTCCGCAAACTTGTAGCTATTGTCCCTTAGCTTTGTAGATAGTCATTGTAGACGCGTGTTGCATCGGAAACTGTAGGCGTTTGAATTCAAATGGCATATCTGTTGGAATCATTGGGGTGAATGGCAAAAGTACATCACCTAGTTTAAATTTTCCATTTAAAATATTAACTTCAATGGAACCAATTTCGGAAGATTCATTTGACCAAATGTACCGTACCTAATGCTTCAATATCAAAGTGCGTTTCTCGTTGCAAATCAAGAGCGAAAAGTTTGTTTGCAGATCGATTCCAAGAGGTCATTCCCAACTCATGAATAATCAATCGATATGAATAGTATTTCATGGAACTGACTTTCTTATTCAAATTTCTCAATTTGATGTCAAAATGATATCCATCTTCTCCTTGCCAAAATAAAATAAGCTATTGCAATCAATCGTATGAGCGATGAGTTTCTGAGACTCGCTGAACATCCCCATTTCTGCGATGAAGAATTACATCACGTGAGTTAAATTCTATGCCAACTATAATGATCGCCACTTCATAAATTGTTGGTGCATTGTATTGTCTTTCATGGTGGCCGACAGGTGTTTAGTCTGCTCTAACTCATCAGTCGGCATCTTTTCAAGTGCATTTCTATACATTTAAATTAATTCGTTGTGTTGAAAAAATAACGTTTGCATTGCAGCGACGATTTCTCGTTTAGTGCCCTTATTGATATGACAACGTTGATCGATTTAATCATCAGTATTCCCAATGAAATCATTTGAAGACATTTGTAATCTGCGTTTGGCATTGGCATCAGAGATCCAACACAATGGTAAATTTGGCCTTGCACTTTACTTAAAATGTTGGCATGTAATTCTCGCGCACGATATTTGTTGCAATCAACGATGTCATATGGAAACATGAATTGCACTTGCGTATGTTTGCCAAGAAATGTTTCGATTGGTTTGTTTCACCTGATTCGAACATTGATAATGGTTCCGATGGTGAATGTAATTCTAGCAATTTCATTTTCCCATCTGCGCAGCAACTTCCCGGTGTTTCGTTTTTAAATTTGAGGGCACTGCAAAACACGCATAATTGATCTATTTTTCCAATAACCACACTTGGATTAAGACTGTAATAATAATTAGTATCGTAATTGAATGTTCTAATATTTAATTCAGCGTGTAGTGTTCGTCTGGATCGAGCAGTGCGTACTCTATCGGAATCCAGTCTTGTTTCTCGCTGCTCGAATGATTCAGACAAACGGGTTTCAGCATTGCTTACTCGGCAGGTTTTAATTCTTGGTTTCTGTTGCTCGACTGTTTCAGGTGAACGGTATTGAGCATTGCGTACTCGAGTGGATTCTAGTCTTGCTTTCCATTGCTCATCTGTTTCGAAAGATCGGGACTACTTTTCCTTTCGTGCTTGAGGTTTAGATTGACCAAACACTTTTTTTGTGTGGCATAATTGATTTTACAGAGAAATTATTGCTTTGTGACATCTGTTATTAGCAATGGTATTTCACAATTAACACAACTTGTTAGGTCAAAAACAAAATGAAATATCGCTGTTTGTATTTGATTCAATTAATTTACAATATTCCTAACGTTCATAATGTTCACACGTTAGGATCTCCCATCTTTTTACACGAAAAAATCGCACAATAGGTACGTTCATTGTTGGCAGGAGATTTCCAGTTGTATAGTTTCTCATTAATTTATAAATCGTAAATTCCGGTGGTAAAAAATGACCATAGTGCAATACCTACGTTGTCAAGTGTGTTATTTAATTACTTGAGAAACCATTGATTCATGTAAAATGTATTTACATAACACAAAACAACTCCGAAATTATAAGACTCTATTCAAGAAATACTCTTAGTTTAAAAAAACCCCGCGATTTCGATGTCATTTCCGATTCTAAAATACGTTACAAAATTCAAGCTTATTTATACACATAACAAAAATACTCTCTATACTAAAAATGTAAAAACGTGTTTTCTCTGCTTTACTACAAATGTGTAATTTGTTCAAGGTCGGTAGTGTTGAGATCTCCGTTATAAATTATATTGATGAAGCTCATTTAAGAAAATAAATTGAATTTAGGGTCCCCAGCCCTAATTGGAATATTGTACAATGGATGTACTAAATTTGAAAAAAATTGCCGGTGGATTCAGCTACTTCCACACATGCAATAGCTCTGTTTGAAATTATAGTTACAAAGCCCTTAGAAGAAAATATGAAATTAGGGTCACTGGCCCAAACGGAATATTGTAAAATGTTCTTTCTAATTTAGAAACATTTTCGGTAGTGCGCATTTCACTTGACCCATTTTTATCACAATCGAATGAATGGTATAGAAATACATACGATAATTATATAGATAATAGAAGTGTGGAAAACGAATTTAGGGCCCTCCGCCACAAATGGAATATTGTAGAATTGTTGTATTACTTCAGAAACCTACTTAATATGTCACACACTCAATTTAATATCACTATTTGTATTTGATTAAAAAGCTATCCATCCATGCATTAGCTCTGTTAGAAATTATAGTTGTATAGGTTATATAGAAAAAAACGAACATAGGACCCCTGGCTAAAAACGGAGTATTTTAAAATGGTTGTAATCATTTAAGAAACCTTTGCGGGCGTTCGCACAACATCTCTCTAAAATTTTATCGCATTCTAATAATGTAGAGGAGCGCATACGGAAATTATTTTTTATAAAGCTCCTAATGTAAGAAAAAAAACACGAATTTGGGGCCAATTGCCAAAAAAAAGGAATATTTTAGAAGGGTTATAATGGCTTAGAAAAATGCTCTGGCTTATGGACGACAACTCACCTCAGTTTGATCGCAAGCGCTTGAATGATGTAGGAGTGCATACGGTTTGAAATTATATTTATATAGCTCATTTTTTAAGAAACAAACATAGGCCCCCTGGCTCAACACTGAATATTTTAAAACGGTTGTAGTAATTTAAGAACCTTTGTGGGCGATAGAAAGACATCTCACTAAATTTTTATCTATTCTGAAAAATGGCATAGGAGCGCATAGAAAATTATTTTTTACAAAGCTCATATAAGAAAACATATGAATTTGGGTCAACGGCCGAAAACGGAATATTTTAAAAGTGTTGAAATGAATTAGTAAAATGGGTATGTTTATAGATAACAACTCGTCAAAGTTGTGTCGCAATCGCATGAATTGTGCAGGAGCGCATGCTGTTTGAAATTATATTTATATAGCTCGTAAAAAAAAAAAAAACTTAAATAGGGCCACTGGCTCCAATTGGAATATTTTGAAAAGTTTATAATAATTTAGAAACCTTTGCGGCCGTGCTTCCAACATCGCACCAAATTTTTTTTTGCAATCGAATAAATGGCCTAGGAGCGCATATGGAAATTATTTTTTACAAGATCATATAAGAAAAAATTCGAATTAAGGGCCAACGGCCGAAAACGGAATATTTTTAAAAGTGGTTAAATAACAAAGTAAAATGCTATGGCGCATGGACAACAACTCATATAGTTTTGTAGCAATCGCATGATTGGCGTAGGAGTGCATATGGTTTGAAAATATATTTATATAGCTCATATTAGGAAAAAAAGAATATAAAGCCCCTGGCTCAAAACTAATACTTTAAAACGGTTGTAATAGATTAGAAACCTTTATGAACATGCTTGCAACATCTCATCAAAGTTTTATCGGAATCGGATAAATGGCGTAGGAGCGCCTTTGAAAATTATTATTTACAAAGCTCATATTAGAAAAAATACGAATTATGTGCCAACGGACGACAACGGAATATTTTTAAAAGTGTTTAAATAACAAAGTAAAATGCACTGGCGCATGGACAACAACTCGCTTAGTTTTGTAGCAATCGCATGATTGGTGTAGGAGCACATACGGCTTGAAAATAGAGTTATATAGCTCATATAAGGAAAAACGAATGTGAGGCCCCTGGCTCAAAACTGAATATTTTAAAACGGTTGTAATAATTTAGAAAATTTTATAGACAAGTTCGCAAATCTCACCAAGTTTTGTCGGAATCGAATAAATGGCTTAGGAGCGCATATAGAAAATATTTTTTACAAGGCTCACAGAAGAAAAAAAATGAATTAAGGGCCAACGGCTAGGAACGAAACAATTTATAAGGTTTTTAATGACTCATTTAAATGGCCATTTATTTGGGCAACAACTGACCGAAGTTTTGTTGCAATCGCATAAATGGTGTAGGAGCGCATATGAGACATACAGACATACAAACATTTATTTTTATATATATAGAAGATGACAGCAAGACGTCAAGCAATAATAATGTTTTAGTCGCGTGGCAGTCGTGAATGGAACTTTGTGGAAGTAAGTTATGTATTTTTTATGTCTGAAAACGAGCTGCATAAAGTTCATGTGTTTATCCGTAAGCAAATACTTAAATATTAAAGTTACAAATATTATTAAAAGTTCTTCAGATTATTCACCGATAGTAAGAATAGTATGACGTTTGCAACGTGTGAAAGAATTTGACGAATTAATAAATCCAAATAGACTTATGTGTTTTCAGTGATATGATATGAAATGATATAATATGATAAGACAAAGATATTATATAATTAATAAGATAAAATATGATATATCAAATGATTTGATATTATTTGAAATGATATGGTTTTAAGAATTTAACCTTAAAGTTCTCCAAAAATGATTTCAAAATGAAATTATTAAAAAGGAAATATCTTTACCTTTGATGTAATATTTGATATGAGTTCATTGCCGATCCAAAAGTCTCCATCCAATGACCCAAATCCATTTTTATAGTCATTCCAGTTCCTGGTGAAGTTTTCTTTGCCATTGTCACGTCTCTGGAAAAAATTATCATGAATTATTTTTTTTTCTTCTGGATTCTATATCAAAAGAAATCTAATACTTGAGTTATTCAGAAGTATTATGTATATCGTTTCATTGGATATTTTATTAAAAATTTTTTTAAAAATATATTTCGTTTAAGTAAATATATTTTTCTATTAAAGAATGCATCAATGTTTTTTAATAAAACGTATATTTTGATTAAACATTTAATAATTTAATAATTTTTGTTTTACTATTACTATAATTAAAACAATTAGAGATACTTAAACTCTAAGCCAAAATTTTATTTGACTTTACCTGTATGATGATCCAGCCACCACCGTCTGTTTCTGTATCACACAGAACTTGTTTTTTGTTGTCTAGTAACGTGATCACTCTTGAACCATTTGCACTTGTCATTCCTTTCTCACATGTTAACTGATGACAGTGTTAAAAATATGAAGTAACATGTTTGTCAGTAAAATACACTTTTTTTAAAAATTTGAAACAATGTTAAAGGTTTTAAATGGAGTTGAAAGAAAATAATTACATAATTGTTTCTTTGTTTAAAATAAAATAACATTCAACATTAGTTGTTGATTTCTTAATGTCTTGAAATTCAAATATTTTTTTTTCATTTTAATATCTCGCATATTTTTCTCCCCTACACATTCCTAAGGATAATTGAAATTAAAAATCGATTTCTTACAAGTTGTCCTTGTGAATGATTATCTCCAGATATGTTGTACTTGTCGGCTGTTAGGTTATTACACTTAGAGTTCGTTGTTAAGTTCACTAATAGTGATTCTATTGTTCTCTGATTAATTTTCAAGTCTTCCAGATTTTCCTTAACTTCAGACAAGGTTTGATTTGACATATTTCTGAAATCAGTACTTTTAAAATGTTCATTTAGGCTTTTCTTCAAATCATTCAATGAAATATTCACTTCATTAACTTTTGCAAAAACGTCATTTATTTTTGTTGTTAATGTTGTAAACTTTTGGTCAACTTGGTTTTTGATGAGTAGAGACATTGCTTTTTCATAGGCTTTTATCATCTCGTGTTTGATTAGTTCTTTAAAACTTGTGTTTATTTCATTAGGAGAGCATTTTGAATGCTTTGAATCATTGACTAAGACTTTAACTTCGTCAACTTGTACAATGATATCGTCCATTCGTCTTTCTAGGTTTGATAACTTTGAGTCAATATTGCTTTGTATTAAAGCAGCGATTGTTTGATTGCATTGTCCTATGATATCTTTATTGTTTAGTTCATTAATATTTGTGTTTGTTTCCTTATTTGTATACTTGATATCTTCAATTTTACTTGACATTTGATTCATGAATAATTCAAGTTGTGTACGAAGCTTCAGTTCCAAGTCAGAAAGTTTTTGTTCAAAATTATTTTCTTTAGTTTCTCCTGAAAGTGTCCGAGGCTTTTTAACTTGCATTGAAATTTCATCTGCATTGATTAAATAAGGATTACCTAATGTAAAACCAAATTCATTTCCTTTATTCATCAAACTGGTATGGGATGTTAATTTCTTCATAATTGCTCCAGATTTATCAAATATTTTGTGTTCAATAGTAATTTGAGATTTGACGTAAATATCAGCTTCTCTTTCATTAGAGTTCATTGGTAATATTATTTTTTCAACAAGTTCGATTCCATGGGATGAGTTTTTAAACTGAATCTTACAGATAAACACAGTTTGAGAACAGTTTGATAGGTCAGAGAAATACACATGAAATTCACCATGCTCCTTTGACATTGACCCAATAACTATTGTATTATTCCCAGTGTGAGCTTGGATGTCTGAGTTTACAGCTAACATGCTGGCTAGAAGTTGTTCATTTTTTAAATAATAAATATCCATTTTGATAAGACTCGCCATAGTTGCGTCGCTTATTGTGTCAGCTTGACATTGAAGAAGACCACAATATGTTTGATTTTTAATCCAATACTCTCTTCTGTCCATGGTAAACTCAAAACCTGGAATTTAAGTGTAACATATTATTTTTTTAAAAATAACAATGAATTTTCAATAGGGGACTTTGTTTTATATGTTAATGTGACGTTGTGGCTTGTAATGTAGTAGTTGTTAAACTTGATCATTTATTTTTTTGTAATAGAAAAGCTTATTTGATTTTAAAAAATATTTTATAATGGTGAATTATCTTTTCTTGTTACCGCCAAGTATTAGACTTAGTGGCGTAGCCAGGGGAATGCTGGGGGTGCAGACCGCACCGGGTAACACCATTTCAGGGGGTGACACCAGATTGAAAAATATCATATTTACAGAGCACACACTGCACGGTCTAACATAATTTTATAAAAGTATAACCGAAAACACGTACACTTTCGACACGTGTCATGTATTCAAATACTTGCTTTATTAAAATTTCAAGGTTGATACGTCAGAAATGAGGTTATCTTATAATGAGTTCAGAAAAACACCGTTTTGAACATGAAACAAAGTCCGATTGAAGTGGTCGGTAACTTTGATAAGTTCAACTCTTTTGTCGAAAATACTGCATGTTTGACATTTGTTGACATTATTTTCTTTCTTAGCTGTATACACTCATCAATGGAATGTTTCAAGTGAATACACTGGAATGTCATTGAAAAGACTGTCAACAACACGTTGGAGGGATCATAATGCTCCTGTTGAAACAGTAAGCGATGAGTTTGATTAATATATTTTGGCGATTTAAGTTATGTGTGATACTCTTGAGTATTTGGATGCAAGAGGTAAAGCACAAGGTCCTTTATATTAACATCTGTGATTTTAAGTTGATCTGCTACCTTTAACTTTGGGCAGACCTATTTGAGGAAGTTAATCTTAAACACCAGCATCTGCAAACTGAAGGCTTTACTTTGGACAATGGGGTGACCAACCCAAGAAATTAAGAATGTTTTGCACTAGAAGCGCGGTAACTTTATGGAATTTGCTATTTAAAAGGCATTTTTAAAATCAGAGCAATAAGAAATGTTGGTAGCGAGTATTTTAAGGTTTAAGAAGAGAATGACACTAAAACAATTAATAGTTCAGTGACACTCTCTGTGAGAAGCAAGGGGTAGGAAGATGCTGGAGGGTATTGATCGCTTTCATTCTGAACTCCAGATCAGATCATCCGCGTTCAAGGTAGTAGCTTATATGTTTATGGCTGTTTAACTCAAACGTCTACTATCAGCAAGTGAAGACAATTTGTTGGTGTCCGTTCCATAAATTAACCACTTTCTATGATACGTTGTAAACATATGAACGTTTAAAATATTTATCAACAATAGAATACAATCAAATGCAGCTGATATTGAATTTTACAAAGTCATGAACTGGTCAGTATTTGATGATTTGAAAATCGTGAATAAATGGGACTTCATGTCATCGGAGCTTTTCAAACCTAGGCTTATCAAGAATATTTCCGATTCACATTAAGGGAATAAAGTTTTTCTGATCTTGATCTAATCTATTTAAAGTGAATGCTTTAAAGAATATTGATTTCGATCAAATGATTTACCGATCTGCAGCTTCGAAATATCAGGAATGGATATTTAAGAAAGGCTATAATTTAAAGTTAATACAGTTCTTAAATACAATTACATCTTGATTTTTAATTAAATTGTTTTCATTCTTGTTATTGTCATACTGTCGACTTATTTTAACAAGAAGAAATGCATCGTTGAAGGGGGGTTGGGGTCTGACACCTTTAGTTTACCGCACCGGGTCACACCAACCAAACTACGCTACCGATTAGACAAATTTAACTAATAAAAATAGTTTTAAATTGTGTTTTTCACATATAACTAATGAGATAAAACATTTCATATCCTTAAATTGTCATAACGCAATAATTTGACATCGAATAAATTTAGTTTGTCACAACACTTTTTATCAAATTAAGCACGTCTTAACTGTAACATAATATGTAAACATAAATAAAGGATTGATTTAGATCTGCACGATCACAAGATATCTCATGGCAAGATTTATTTTTTGACGTATCTTTTGTATGTAATAAAGTGATGTGAATCATATTATTGGGCTTTATCACTTCCTGAAGAGAGAGAGAGAGAGAGAGAGAGAAAGAAATGAGAATGAGGAGGGGATATTGGCATGAATCAATCATTCAATTGCAGCGAAAGGCCATACACATTATTAATTAACAATATTACCAACATGCATTGTCAGATGAGTGTTATAAGTTTGTTATAGTCGCGTTTTCAATTTCAGGACGTTTGCGAAAGGAGACTAAGGGAAGCTAGCTTAAAAAGATAATGGGATATTAATGCTTAGAGCCTGTAAAGGTTGCGAACATCAGAGTATAAGCGCTATCAACAAAAGTAGGAATACGGAAAATCTAATTTAACCAGGAGTCAAGGTTCTCCTTCTAACACACATATTCTGGTGAGGGTCTGAGATTACTCTCTCATGACCCCGGCTAGTAAATTGGCTATCAACTCAAACTTTTGAGCTGAGCCATACACCATGTCCCTCACAAAGGATCCTCCAACCGCCCTGGCTTCCCCCGGGAGATCTAGTGAGGGACATTCAGTCAACAGATGCTCTAGGGTCTCCGGGGCCAGGCTGCAGTGCCGGCAGGGAGGATCTCTGTTGTTATCCTGCCGCCAGAAATATGTGCGCAAGGGGCAGTGCTCGGTACGCATCTGCGTCACTAAACTCTGCGATCTGCGTCCTAACCCCACATGGGTCTTGTTTGCTAGGTTTGGGCAAGTTTGAATAGACGCCTCTGGCGGTCGTGTCTTCAGCCCTTTGCCTGTACCACTTCTGCCTGAAGTGGTCCGCCATCCAGTTTTTAACTCCCAAGAAAGTCATTGGTACTTCTGGCTGAGGCTGGGCTGCCCCGGTTTTCGCCAGAGTGTCCGCTTTCTCATTGCCACTGATGTTGACGTGCCCTGGTATCCACTGTATTGTAACCTTGCACCCTAGTTCACCAAGTTTGCACATGTCGTTGTAATGACGTCGACCAAGAGTGTGGTACCCTGCCTCTTCGCCAAGATCTCAAGAGCAGATCTTGAATCTGAGAAAACAACCACATCAAGCCCCGTATGTTCCGTCCCATTCAAAGTGTCGTGGACTCTCTCCAAGGCCATGTGCATAGCTATAAGCTCTGCATCAAAATGTAACGCTGAAGTCCTACAAGGCCCCGAGAGTTCTTCAGTGGGTGGTCCTCCCACTGGATACTGTATGAGCGCACCGTACCCAGCAGTTCTTTTTCTCAGGTCGGCAGAGCCGTCCGTAAACACTTTCACAGGTATCTGTGCGAACACATCCATGGTCTCAAGGGCAGCCACTTTCCGAACATGTTCAGGGCTGCGTTTCGTCACTGCTGCATCAGTCAAGGCCAAATGTATAGAGGGACGTGATGGTTCCGCATATGGCGGATTAACTGGGATTAATGTCAGACGTTCTCTATTTGGGGGCGAGGTGACTGTCCTTTCCAGCTCCACGACATGGTGCATGAAAGAGGACCTCTTTAGTCTCCTGCCGCACATCCAGTTATTTTGCATTTGAAAGGCTGGTTCGTTTTCGCCGAGCCACCGGTACCTCTCTAAGGTGCTTAATATTGACTTTTCCCTCCAAATTTGTAACGGTTCTACATTGGCCAAGACCTCTACAGCAGCTGTGGGAGTAATCATGTATGCGCCACAGATGATTCTCAGAGCCTGCGTCTGGATTCGGCCGAGTTTTTCCAGTGCGGTCTTACTTGCAAAGGATTGTACCGGCATGCTGTAATCCATCACCGACCTTACACTGCTTAGGAAAGGAGCTCTAAGCGTACTTGCGCCCGCGCCCCAACTTGTGCAAGCCAGTTTTTTCACCAGGCTGAACTTCTTCTAGAAAACTTGACGGAAATAAAATGAACGCGTCAACCGTCATCCTCCCATTTAGCCCACAAAACTTCCACTTGTAACACAGAACGATGTCGTTTCTAAAGAACTATTTACACTCAGATATTCGAACACATAAGTATTGACATCAAATGCTTTCTTTTTTACGTTGATAAGGGCGTTTGGCTGACGTGTCCTTTTAATTACCATGTCATCCATTTCAAGCCTAAACATTTATACTCCGACACACATAAAATATTTAAATTAAAAAAAACAATCTTTAAATCTTTTTTTAAAACTATTTCATTAAAATATGCGTCTGTTTTGTCAAATATTTTATCAATAATTTATTGTATTACTATTATTTTTTTTATGAAGCCAGCTGCTTTAGAAAAACAAGAAAGTATTTTAAAGTTCTAATAGAAAAATTGTTTTTGCTCATCGTAAAATTAAATGTATCAACTTTTTTTTTGTATTGATTTCCTTGTCATTTTGTTACAAAAATGTATTATAATCATATACATATTATTTAATGGATTATATATCATTGTAAGTTAGGTTATAATTAATGTTATTAAAAAAAATCCTTTCAACTTTTGAAGAAACAAAATGTAAATACTACTGTGTATCATATATATTTATAATGTTCCTATTATATTATAATATTCAAAAACTAAAATATAATAACCCTAATATAATGTCAATCTACACATTTGACTTATGCTGACAAGACATGCTATACATTTGACTTACCCTATCAACATTTTTTATACATATTGACTTACCCTGACAAGGAAGTGTCACCATGAAGAAGAGTATTAGGGTACAACATAGATTGAAAATCATTTTATTTTCTATAAGTGTTGATCTCAGTATTAGAATTTCATCAAGTTAGTTCAAGCTGCACTCAATTTATTCTCTGTTTGAACAGAAAAATTCATCAATAAAACAAACTGTCTAATGAAAGAATATGGATTTGAGAGACATGAGACTACATAATATATACAGTATCCTCGGTTCTCATTGGTTAATAATATGAACAATTGACGTCATGTTTTGCTCCATTCTTTCAAGATGCCAAGGACACATTCTAGATATGGGGTAACGTTTTACAACATTTAGATAACGAGGTGGGCGGAAACATCACGAGGTAACAAATGTGCAACTACAACATTTCTGTGGACAAACAGGCGATGTTTAAAGTAGGTTTTGTCAATTGTTTTGCTATGTCACGTGACGACCTAAACACGAACAATGGACAAAACCAGATAAATATAATGGTGTGAGATATTTGGTTTCATGGGTCTGCTGACAGTAAGGCATGGTACGGGCATTCTATGGACTGAAACTTTTCAAAAAATAAGATGCACAAAAATTCATTTTGTCTTGGAACAGCTACTTTCTGGGCTGAACGTTGATCAAACAATAGAATGTTAAAAAATAGCAATGTGTACTGCAACGGGCAGACTTGTTAAATCAAAAAGCCTTAGGATATGCATTTTAGGAAAATATGACTACGTAAACACAGTGAAGAGGGAATTCATTTGTTGATCATAAAAAAAAAAACACACGTCATGTTAGGTTCATTTTAAATATGTCATGGAAACTTATCGGAAACTAACCAAACAAGTAAATAACAAGGGGGCGTATCTGTCACGTGGTTACATCAACTGTGGAAGTAGTCTATGTCTGTGAAGAAAACAAACGACGTATAAAGCACATGTTCTTGGTCTGGAGGGTTCTGTTTATGTGAATAGGGGCTCAATTCATTTTTTGTAACATTCATATTCTTTAATTCAGATAGAGTCAAACATCAATGACGTCACAGGATATTTCCTTCAGCTAAATCGAAATACACGTAGAAGTGTCTGTTTGATTTTACCACCATGACCTAAGCCGAAATTAATATGACCTCAAGGTAGCAAAATTTTGAGTTGATTTTTCCTATATCCTTTAATTTTTTCTATAAAAGAATTTTTCTTATCTACAATATTTCCTTTTCCATACATCGGTGCATTTCCTAGATATTAAGTTGTTTTATTTCCCCGGTATTGGGTGGATTAATGTTGATATGAAATCAGGTATAAGATTATGTGTCATTTACATTCCTTACCTAGGTACAGAAGAACGTATTGACATTGGGGACAAAGAGATTTTTAAAAAACTGTATTTAATACTAAATTTTGAGTCTAATTATGTTGTATTTGAAATAGTCCATAAATTCATTCAAATAGGTGAGCTAAAGATGGAAATTAAAAATTGGTTAGGTGTTAAAGATTATAGTGAGATATAATTGAAAAAAGAAATCCTTAAGTTTCATTGAAATTTACTCTCAAAACAAAATATTTTCATAATTGGAATTGAATGATTAAAGTGTTTTCTTTTGTTTTGTAGATTGCACGCTAATTTCGTATAACAGTTATGAAAGGCGTAGCCATTAATTTCTTTGTATAAATAAATGTTCATGAACACAAGATTTTGTGAAAGTTTCTCATTAAATCCTTTTTTTTTTCTTTCAAGAAATTGATTGTGCAATCTATGTTTACAATAGCATTCTCCACGTGTTCTTAGACTCTCAATATTGTAATTCCTCCTGGAACAAAGCCAGTGTTCGTGACTGTCTTTGTAATGGAACGACGCAACAAAACAAACTCAGTTAACAAGATGACATAAATAGAGTCAAACTGGAGAGATTTGGTTTCAGGGTTATGACAAAACGCTGTACATTCGTAGTTTTTAATCCAGTGGCGTAACTAGAGTTTTTTGCCCCTGGGTACCAGATTGATTTTAAAGAGATTCTCTTTCATTATTCAACTCTCAAAAACATTTTTTCATCCATGTCATTACACATTTTGGCGCACCACTTAGTGTGTCACCCATTTAGATCTGGCCCCCTGACCACTTAGCCACGACTCTGCTTTAATGAAATGAGTTGCTCTCCAAAACAACAAAAAAAACAAAAAACAAAAAATAATTTATTATAATCTTTACACTTTAGAATGTATTTATTCACTTAGCTGCCTTCAACGCATTGTTTTTTAGGCGCTAAAAAAATAAGAACAAACGTTCATAAAAATGAAAATAAAACAAATAGAAACAATATTTAAATGTCCACATCAAATAATAAAGTACGGGTATTCTCGTGTTAGCAGTTACAAGACAATATGAAAATTTTAGTTTGGAGGGGAACTTTAGGGAGAAAGTGGCAAAAACTTTCACAGGACATAAATGTTAGTTTGAATATTGTTTTTTCTTGAGGGGGGAATGAAAAGACATAGTTACTTGATTTTTACCTTGCTGAATACCTTAAATACAACCTAGTGGGAAAATGCAAATTAAAATAAAATAACAAATCAAAATCATTAAGTTACTTAAAAATGTCATCATTCTGTATAGTAAAAAAAAAAAAATTACTAAGTACATAATCTTTAAAAAAACACACTTTTAGTATTTATATTAGGTCTTAGAATAGTTATATTTCTTTTCATTAAAAAAAGTAAATCAATGAAAATTGCAAACTATTGATGAAAATGATAGCGTTGCGAAATATAATAGAGCATGACCTTATTTTGTATAACAATTTACTATAAAAAAAGGGTGATGTTCTTTTATAAACAACGTAAGACCTTCACCCAGGAACTCAACAAGACATTTAAAGAGAGACAAATTGATAAGTAAGTGCTAGGATTGTTTTTACAGTTACCGTTCTTGAATAGTTCACTCCTTCGAGAGTTGCTAGCTAAGGTTTCCCATATAACTCTACATAAAGTCCGTGTAGAAATGCTTATAAAACTAAGCTTTAAAAAATGTCTCTCAAGGTTTCTCAACAGTTTTTTTCACAGTTCGTAGTTATTACAAAAATCACAATTCCACTTCAAACACTAGGTTTTAAAGAGACTATCTCCCTTAACATAGTATTAATTGTTATGACACGTTTATTGTCTTTAATCTCTTAGTTCAATCAGGAATCAGAAAACGCATTGACAACAACATACAAAATATATGGCACGTTATTATCAATGGCTTAACCCTAACCATACATTAATACAAATATATGTATGACAAATACACAAATTATGTATACATTTGCTGAGACTGACCCTTATTGTAAAACAGAGATTAATTTAAACCAACCACTAAGGCGTGTACTTTAATGTTGGAAGGGAAAATAATATCCTCTAAAAATTAATACAATTATATAATTTAAAAAACAAAATTAATATATATTTTACAAAACTGTTTTCTTCTATGTTTTCGTATTAAAAAGAATATATGACCCAAACATATTAGTGTGTTAATTTCATCAGGAATGCATTTTAAATGCTTGGATCATTAACTAAAAAAAATACTTTCATCAACATTTTCCTTGATATCGTCCATTCGTTTAAGTTTGTTATCTTTGAGTCAATAGCTTTTAAAGTTAAAAAGAGGGTTAACGTTGGAATTGCTTATTATTGCATGACACATTAACACACACCAGGAGAGACACATTACTCTGTGCGACACAGATTAAAAAGTACTGTCATTACACAAAACAAGTCAATATTTTTTTAGTAAGGACATAATATGAAAGGATGCGTATCTCAAAACATAGTTAAGGAACGCAATTATACACTAGAAATTATCAGTAGATTGACATTGCTGACTCCAAGAAGTGCTGCCTGGTTCGCAGTGTTCCACCTCCAGCGATCCCTCTGTTAAATATTGATCCTTTCCCTAGAATTGGTCTTAAAAAGCAAGAGCAAAAATAACCATTTGTAATATAATGAAACAATAAAAAAGCTACTACAAGATATTGAACACTATGTTGGTGAAGGCATAAGTTTAATATTCTTAAATATTTCGTCGATAACTTTTTTTCCGTTGATATTAAAATGGAAATAAAATCATAAGGCACTTAAATCAAACTATCAAAAGTCTTAAATAATAATTCAAGCAAAGCAAGGGACACAGCAAAGTTTCAAACCAATGGCTTTACATAATTGTCCTTCTTTTCACTTTTTATCCAGGGGTACAAAACCTAGCATTCATTTCAAAAAGGTAAGATGTAATAGAATTTGACTGTAATTACAGAAGAGAGCAATATTGCTACTGGACTACTGAATTACCTTTTAAATTGTTAGCTTTTTTGGACGCAATTTTTGTGGTTTTCGTTAAAAATCATCCTTTGTTAGGCACTGTTTGAAAAAGCCATACATTTAAACTAGGAGATTAATTTCTCACAATAGAAGCCAGCGCGTAACAATACCTATATGCCAGGTCAAAGAAAACAATTGAATATTTTACACTAACGTCCAACACTAGCACACTGGCTGTACATGTGCAGCATTCCAAGCACTCCAGCACCAGGACAATTGCACTGGCTGTAGATGTGCATAATTCTAAGCACGGCCAACACCAGCACACTTGCTGTACATGTACAGCATTCCAAGCTCTTCCAGGACCAGCACACTGGCTGTACATGTGCAGAATTCCAAGCACGTCCAGCACAAGCACACTAGCTGTAAATGTACAGAATTCCAAGCACGACCAACACCAGCACACTTGTTGTACATGTGCAGCATTCCAAGCAGGACCAACACCAGCACACTGGTTTTACATGTGCAGCATTCCCAGCACGTCCACCACAAGCACACTAGCTGTAAATGTACAGCATTCCAAGCACGACCAACACCAGCACACTGGCTGTAAATGTACAGCATTCCAAGCACGACCAACAACAGCAAACTGGCTGTACATGTACAACATTCCAAGCACGACCGACACCAGCACACTGGCTGTACATGTACAGCATTCCAAGCACGACCGACACCAGCACACTGGCTGTACATGTACAGCATTCCAAGCACGTCTACATGTGACTAAAGACTAGGAATGGGAAGAGAGAAAGAGTCTCATTCCATTGTATTGTTGTTAATGATTTGTTTCAGCTTTAGTTTTTTTTTGCGTCCATTGTTTTTAACTTAGAAACTTTGTTGCGAGGCTATTTGTTCTTAGATTAATGTGTCTTTATAAAAAAAAATAAAAAAATATCATTTCCTTTTTTTTTTTTTTGGTCACTCTGTCGTAATGTAATTTTTTGTATGGGAAGTGGTTGTTAATGATTTGTTTCGGCTTTAGTTTTTTTTTGCGTCCATTGTTTTTAACTTAGAAACTTTGTTGCGAGGCTATTTTTTTTTTTATTAATGTGTTTTTATAAAAAAAAATAAAAAAATATCATTTCCTTTTTTTTTTTTTTGGTCACCATGTCGTAATGTAATTTTTTGTATAGGAAGTGGGTTCTTCAGATGAAATGAAAGACATACTGTAGTCATCATAGATACCTAGAGTAGCCTTCGTAGAGACCTAGTAGGGCCGGCCTTTAGGTTGTGCGACCTGTTCCCTTGCACATTGCGCCTTGGTTTTAAGGGCGCCTGGATCGCCAGGAAATATTTAAACCCCTTAGTTTCTTTCAGTGAAGTGTCAACCTCCGATCCAGGGCCAAGAAACGATAATCTAACGTTTTGTATACGGCGAGTGCTTAGGGAGCCATCAACTATCATCCAAAATTGGAAAAAGCATTGCATATGTGCACCATGGAAGAAAAAAAGAAAGTGCAATAAAATAGATTTGCTGATACAAGTTCACAAAAACAATCCATTGTCTGTTTAAAAAAAACATAGGTAATATATAATAAACTTATCACCAAAAAACTAGATTTCCCGTTAGAGATTATACTTAAAAGGCGGGCCAAAGTTAAGCTTGCACAGGGTGCTAGCAACCGTAGGGCTGGCCCTGGATCGAGGGAAGTCATCGTAAAAACCTAGGGTAGACATCGAAGAGACCTAGGGTAGACATAGTAAAGATCTAGGGTAGACATAGTAGAGATCTTGGGTAGACATAGTAGAGATCTAGGGTAGACATAGTAGAGATCTAGGGTAGACATAGTAGAGATCTAGGGTAGATATAGTAGAGATCTAGGTAGACGTAGTAGAGATATCGGGTAGCCCTCGTAGAGACCTATACCAGCCATCTCAGAGACCTAGGGTAGCCATCTCAGAGACCTAGGGTAGCCATCTAAGAGAACTAGGGTAGATATAGTAGAGATCTAGGGTAGCCCTCGTAGAGACCTATGGCAGCCATCTCAGAGACCTAGGGTAGACATAGTAGAGATCTAGGATAGACATCGAAGAGATCTAGGGTAGCCCTCGTAGAGACCTATGGCAGCAATCTCAGTGACCTAGGGTAGCCATCGTGGAGACGTAGGGTAGACATCGAAGAGACCTAGGGTAGACATAGTAGAGATCTAGGGTTGACATAGTAGAGATCTAGGGTAGACATAGTAGAGACCTAGGGTAGACATCGAAGAGATCTAGGGTAGACATAGTAAAGATCTAGGGTAGACATAGTAGAGATCTAGGGTAGACATAGTAGAGACCTAGGGTAGACATCGAAGAGACTTAGGTTAGACATAGTAGAGATCTAGGGTAGACATAGTAGAGATCTGGGGTAGACATATTAGAGACCTATTGCAGCCATCTCAGAGACCTAGAGTATATTCTTAGTCGTGTCAATGTTACCCTCCTTGTCGTGTCAAAGGCAACTTTCTATTTGAGTTATTTGTAATCTCCTGGTCAAGTCAGTGACTCATTCTTAGTCGAGTTCCTAGCATAGTCTTAGTCGTGTCAATGGTACCCTCCTAGTCGTGTCACTGGCAGACTCCAAATTACTTCATTGACACACCCCAGGTCAAATCAAATGACTTTTTCCAAGTTTCATTTTAGCAATTAGGTGTTAATTTCCAGGTCACAGTCCAAAGTTCAAATGTCTTTTTTGGAATAAGAGTGGCGCTTGTTACTGCCCCTTTACCCGGTTTATGTACACATAGTTTAAACGGAAGCCTTGTTAACCCAGACAGTTAATCTATACTTGGATTCATTGTTATATAATAGAATATTTATTAACTATTTGAATAGAATTAATACCCAACAAACCGCGTTCAAATTGCCCTCACTTCTTTATTTTTAAGTGTTCGGTAATGTTAGGAATTATCTCATCGACTTATAGTTGCATACCATTTTCCCTAGGCCCATATGCCTACTGTGCTCCTTAGCTATTTGCCCCTTTTCATGCTATTGGATTTTTCCCCCAACCTTGGAAAAAGAGGAGAACGAGTCTGGGCAGTAGACGCACAAGATTCGACAGGGCCAGAGCGTCAGCGGAGTGCTCGGAGGCAAGTGGTGAGGTTAAACGTGGTGTAAAGACATATAGGGGGAGCTGCATGCAGAGATCGGAAGGTGGGGCAGAGGAGGCAGCATACCATGGAGACACGAGGGAATGGTTCAGTGCAGTTGAGGGGTTGTCTGGAGGGTTCGGTGGTCCAGATCGTCTCAGATTCTCATTATATACACGTATATATAATTCAAAAGAATTTAACCAACACTTTAATTGAAAAGAAAACATTTCAAATTACAATGCTTCATAGAAATCGCAATCTTAAAAGTATGAAATAATCAATAGCTTATAGGAATGGCTAAGCTAAGCCTTTGCATATAATTTTACATTCTAGGTTCAAATGACATTGGGTATTGGCCTCCGGTAATTAATTACCATTTCATAACCGTGACGTGTCGTTTTGTAGTAGGACAAACATGTTCTCATGGCTTACATGTTAATATATCAATATTATTGATTTAATGTTTCCAGGGAGTTTATTCTTCCCAAACTCTTAGTTCAATATTGTTTAATGTATTAAGTTCCATGGTTTTATTATGTTAACAAACGTTTATAAAGAAAATTTAAATTATGTTTTTTTAAAAGTTGATTGCACAAAATTTCTGCGAGATAAGCCAGTAAATGGAGCAAAAACGTAACAAAATGCTACATCACAGTATGGAATCAAAGGCTTGACACAATTTCAACTTTTTTAGTTTCCCCACATGTTTCTTAATAGTTTTCCTTCCCAATCAAAACCATTGAGATAAATAAAAACAAAAAAAAAGTTTAATTGTTTAAAAACAACAACAAGAAAGCAATGTTATTGATGAGTATTCATACTGAATACATATTTTTTGTTAAATACTTTATTTACTTCTTGACAAAATGTGCACACAATTTGTTTGTAAATTAAATTTTGTTGTTGGCATCTCTGATTTAAAGAAAACATTCAACACAATCATCTTTAATTCTTATAAATGCATTAATTTTAATCTGAATTAAAGCATTACTTAAAAATAAGCTTTGGTTAAATTTAATCCAAATATAAATAAAAGAAAAATGAGCTGTCTGGAACCCCCAAATCTCACAAATATTTCCTCCCTTACATAACGGTCTAGCTTAGATATTAAAACAACAAAATTCCAATAGATTTTGACTTGGATCAGAGCTTTCACGATATGATCAATGGCTACACAAATTGTCAGAACCTTCTGTAGAAGTAAAACATGTTAATACTGAGATTATAATTAAATCCGGCAAGAAAAAAAAAAAGAAGATGAATGATTTCTTGAAATAATATTGTCACCATTTGAACATTTTTTTAACAAGTTTACAAGGTGCTTCTGTTAGTTTGTACTATCATTCTGTTAGTGTTAGCCAGGCTGGTTAGAAAGACAGTGTTAAAATCAGAAAGTCCTGATGTTCTGTATTGATAAGTATTGCTGATTATTACTCTAAGAATAGTGTACTGGTGTAGTTTTGCTTTAGATAGGGGTGGGAACCTTGTATAACTTCTTCTATCCAATAATCCGCTCTATTGTGTTAATCAAACTAAGAAAAGTAACTTATGTACAGTTCAAATTGTGGATTTCTGTTTGGCAGTGCTGTCCCCTCATTTCATAGTAGTTAAGTAGTTTTTTTTTAAGATAGAAAATAATGCAAACTAACAAAAAAGGCAAAGTTGTGGCAGGAGTGTGGGAGAAAAAAACACCAAAAACTAACGCATTTAAAAAAAATTATTTACTGAAATTAAAAAGGCCAAAAATGTCAAGATTGTAATAAACCAAACATTATTTGTTATGCGAAAGCCAATGAAGCCAATAAAAAAGGCCAGATAAAAATTACCAGCAGGACCTAAAGGTGGCAGGGATATAAAAAAAAATGGCAGCTACACTCTTATCTCAGGTGAGCAGCTGGACATTAATAAGAAAAAAAGCACACACAAAAAAAAGTCAACTTTCACACTTTTACCCCAAACAGAATCAACAGTCTCAAAAATGGAATTAAAAAACATTTGTATACCTTTCAATAATTATATTTTAAACCCACTATATACATTTCAGTGTAAAAAAGCATAGATTTTAAATTTAAAAAAAAACAACAACATTACAGTGGAAAATATAATAAACAATTTAATTTAAAAATTAATCAAGGTTTCAAACATTATAAATTATACACACTTTGATTATATATATAAATAGGTATTTTTTTATAAAAAAACACTCTGTGAAATAAAATTTTACAATAAATCCGAAATGTTAAATAAAAAATTAAACCATTATTTGTATCATCAGTTTAGTTTAGAATATAGTAGTGGAAGACTTAAGGTTAAGAACAATAAGTTGAGATGACTATGTAACAGTGGAAGACTTAAGAATAAGAACAATGTTAAGAGATGATGAGAAGCAGCTTAATTTTAAATATAAAACGAATCCCATAGTTTTTCTGTGGCCACAGTGCCATCAAGACTTGACATTTAATAGCTCTTAATCAATGTTTACTGTGCCTAATTATTGAATCCTTTGTTTTTTTTTAATTTAATTGAATTTCAAATGAATAATGAAATGTTTCTGTGATAGGAGGATTAAAAAAAAATGATAATAAAAAGGGAGAGTGTTAAAAGTGAATAAATGAACATGTTTAGAATAGAGCAATGTTACATCAGGGAGAGTAACCAACCAATTCAGTAAATTTACAGACATTCTATAAAAATTTGACATATAATTTTTGTACTAACTAACGCACATATTCTGGTGAGGGTCTGAGATTACTCTCTTATGACCCCGGCTAGTAAATTGGCTATCAACTCCATCTGTTGAGCTGAGCCATACAACATTTCCCTCTCAAAGGATCCTCCAACCGCCCTTGCTTCCCCCGGGAGATCTAGTGAGGGACATTCAGTCAACAGATGCTCTCAGGTCTTGTACTAAAAATGTGACATAAATGACTTGTCTTTAAAAACTTGACGTTTGTTACTGTAAATGAAATGAAATTTTGTACAAAATATTTTTTAAAGCAAAACAAAATCGGCCAAATGAACATTTGTTGTTTGAAACTTGAATAATTATAATGAGTAGAAATTCAACACTAACGATATTGCTATACAATAAAAACAAGGACATGAAATAGATTCAACCCTCAAATGATATTGAATCATAGATATCCATATCATACTTGAAGATTTAAAAAAAAATACTTTTTGGTTTGTAAGTTAATTTTAAAGCATGTATAGACTTATAAATATTTATACCTGTCTGTAACAAATGTGAAGGTTTAGAATATTTGTAAATTAATTATTTTTTTTAATATGGCAACCATGACACTAGAACACCATAAAATATGTATATACTTTACATTTAAGTGTCCCTGATACTAGCACATCATAAAAAATATGTACCTTAAATGTAACTTTATTACTCTAATTAATTTAATTAAGGTACACAAATCATTGCCTGGGGTTAAAACCTAAAGTCTGAGAAAGTAATAGTGATAAGTCTTTCCACTTGGAAACATTTGATTTATAACTACAATTGAAACCATTTGCATCTTAATAATCTAGCATGAACAATTAGTATTTTTGTCTTAGCCTCGTATAATATAAAATTCCATTTAGTATTCACCCTGATCCTTGACTTTGCTTTTTGAGTTGTTTATTGCTACATGTATCAGTCTTGATGATTTGCTGTGTATGCTGAACTCTTGCGTGCATTAATTTTATATTACCTTATCACCTATAAACTATTCTCTAGAAATTTTTAACAAAATATTGATTTTATCCTCATTTTGCTAATTTAAATAGTTTGTAATTTTTACTTTACTCTATTTTTCTTAATACATTGCAAAGATTTTTTTATGCAAACAGGCAAATTTATTTAATAGTAAATATACAAAGCAAAATTTTGTGTAGCGTGTTAAAATTAATATTGATTTATTTAATTTAAAATGTGAGCGTCATATGTATATGACAAATGAGCGGAAACGTCATTAGTCTAAATACGGGGTTCAAATCAACAGGAATTAGGTTGGCGATTTGAAGGTCATTTGGTAAATTTTCAATAAAATTTAGATTAAATCAAAGGACCATGAGTGCGGAAAAGTTACGAAAATTGAAATTTAACTCAATATAATATTGGGATAAAAAGCATATATTTTACGTTTTAAATAAGACAAACTGCTTTTTATTTAACTAATACAATTTTAACATTATATTTCCTTTCAAATTAATAATGGGAATACACCTTCTTTTGTTAAGCAGTTCGAGAAAATCCGAATATAAGATTTTTTCCATGTCAAAATTGCATACAATACTTAAGCACTTGTATTTAGATAAATAATTAAATTATACATCTACTTATCATATTTTAATTTTTAAATATTTTTTTTTTAAATTCAGGTCTCATGCATTTGGTATATTTGATCCAATCAACTATTTCAATATCATGTTGCTTTTTATATTTTATGGCAAACGTTATTTTTAAATAATTTTTAAAAGTTTTATTTGCGTTAAAAATTTTAGAAAATATAAGAAAACTGACTTTCTACTGTTAGGTGCTTTGAATCTCGTCTTCTAAAGAATTATAAGAATGTTGATAAGAGTGTTGGACTGCGCTACAGTTTTAAGAAAAGTAGATTTATTAGAAACAAATAATTTGTGTGAATAAAAAAATATACGCTCAGCTTTAATAATCAAAAAGCAGAATACAAATGTAAACGTTTCTGTTAATGGCTTCACCAGTAAAAAAAAAAAAACAAAAACAAAAAAAGCAACATCAACATAACAAGTATAAATAAAATGTACATCATATAGATATACAAGTAGCCTAGCTAAAAGAAAGACAAGAATAATAGTGGACGGAAATTCCTGAAGAAACTTAAGTTTAAAAAAATAAATAAAGGCAGTAATTGAAAGTAAAATTTAAAAACGAAACAGAAAAAAGACATGGCAGCAATATACAATTGTGGATTTGCTTTCATTAATTTATTTTCCATATACATTATATGCTTCGTATTTATATACAATATACCAGTGTATAATTTTTGATAAATTATCAATTTGAAGGAAAAAAAAAATCACAAGTTATTTTCATGTCACCAAACTTTCATTCTTAAAGTATTTAAATTAAGAAAGTTAGAGTGGTTAAAAATCTTAATTAAACTGTTTAAGTTACTGCTTTGTTGTTTAGACATTTATTTTTCTCATTTTCCCTCAGATAAATCACACAAACATTGACATAATTTTAATAAATATACGACGCTTTTGTTATTTCCTTTCTTTTTTCTTTATACCATTTACTTACAATTATTTTTTTATGAGGCCCGTTTAAAATAGCCATACAAAATGTTAAGACCTTTACAACAAAACTTTTTTTTTCCCTTCATTTTTTGTAGCAGTAATTTTTTAAAAACCTAAATTAATTTCAAAATGACTATTATTAAAACAATATTATAATAATAATACAAAATGAAATTATTGAGGAACATTACTATTTAGATCAAACTAAAAATGAAAGAAGTTGAATAACCCCTGCATGGTCAAGAGAATTTACATATCAAATAGCAGCTGATCTATTGCTTGCCGGTTAAGTGTAGAATGATGCAAAACTAAATTAATGTTTGCGACGAAATGCATACCATCATTAGATGTATCAACATTTTTGGGGAGGGGCTTCCTGGGACAATCTCTGAAAACCTTACCCCTGTTTTGTTCGGAGCCCTTGATCTCATCTCCCTCATAATTAAAGTGACATTACCGACACATTTTAATGAAAAAGAAAACGGTGGATGTAAGTAAATACAATGATTATTTCAAGGAAATATTTTTCTTTAGTTTGACACATGTAGTTTGACTATATAGATTACAGGGGTGAAAATAAGCTAGGGTTAAAGAATAGCCTCAGGGGGCTCCACTACAAGGATGCATTTTAGCGTATGTTTGGCGGTAGCTATGATGTCAGAGATGGCTTAAATGCTACACCCAGCCCCTAACGGAAAAAGTACATGGATGAAACTGGTAAAAACGTATATTCCAAACTCTGCCCTAATGATGATCATAACATTTCTAGAATGGTTGGCTAAAGAAAGGGCCATGATCAGTTAAAAAAGCGGCGCACTTCTATGTCGATATCACTGCCGTTTTTTATGAGAAGAACATGGGATTTTAAAGTTTTCAATAACTTCATACAACTTAAGACAATTGTGGGACCAAACTGATATTTGCGCCAGGAGTGAACGGCACTAAGAATAAAGGGCACAAGGGGCCTCAAGGAATTATAGTACTCAGGGCGTTAACTTCCCCAATCAACTTCAATACCTGACTATTTAGAGTGGAACTGATCTCCAGACCAGTTCAAATCAGCCTGAATACTTAAATATTTAGAGGAGACCCGATCTATAGACTAGTGCAAATTAGCCTAAATATTTAAATAATTCTAGGCGACTTGATCTCTAGTCTCCTTTCAAACAGCCTGAATTCTTAAATATTAAAAGGACAATAGATCTCTGGACTACTTCCTATCATTTTGATATCTTAACGATTTTGAGGGGACAGGATCTCAAGACTACTTCCAATCAGCCCAACTACTTAAAGAATAAGGGTAGACCAAATCTCTAGTCTTCTTTCACAGAACCTGAATTCTTAAATATTTAGAGTGGACCAGATCTATAGAATATTTCCATTCAGCCTAAATACTTAATATTTAGTGAGGGCCAGATTTCTAGATTACTGCCAAAATCAGCACGAATATTTAAAGATTGGTATGGCATCGGATCTCTACCCAGGTGTGCATAATATGATACAATTACACTTGTGTCTAAACTGTCAACATCCCAGGATGTCTAAATTGGGCGCACTTAATGTATGTCTAAACTGGCCCCATCTCAGGTATGTCCAAACTGGTCCCATCCCATGTATTTCTAAGCTGTTCCCTTCCAAGGTATGTCTATACTGGCCTCATCCCATGTATGTCCAAGCTGGGCCCATCCCAGATATGCCAAAAAGTGGAAGACATAAACAAAGTCAGCTTTATTAAAAATTTAACAAAATACATTAAGCAGATATTTTAAAAAGTCATAATGAAAAAACACTTATGTTGCGAGGTGGCACAAGGGATTTTATATTTTTTTAAAAAGGAATAGACTATTTCAATGTTAAAATCCTACACACAGTTCCCGACGGTGAAAGTACGTGGATGAAACTGGTCAAAACGTATATGCCAACCGGTGCCATAATGATGATCATAAAATTACTAGATTGGTTGGCTATAGAAAGTCCATTCTCAAGAAAAAATGCGGCGCAATAATATGTCGATAAGGCCGCCACTGTTTATGAGAAGTGCATGGGATTTTATAGTTGCATTCATTATATAAGACTTATCTTAAGACAATATTGAGACCAACTGATATTTGCGACAGGAATGAATGGCCCTCTAGCTCCTCCTTCAGATGTCCCTGAGACTATAGGGCAAAATTAGCCTAAATGCATTACTGTTGTCAGGGTGTTAACTCATACCCATCAATTGGAATACTTGGTTTATAGGGAGGAACTGATCGCCAGACTACTTCAAATCAGTCTTAATAATTAAATATTTTAAGGAGAACGGATCTATAGACTACTGCCAGTCAGCCTGAATACTTAAATATATCGAGGGGACTAGATTTCTAGCCTTCTTCCAAACAGCCTGAATAGTTAAATATTTAGAGAGGTCCAGGTTTCTGGAGTATTGCAAATCACCCTGAATATTTAAATATTTTTAGGGACCAGATCTCTAGTCTACTTCCATCAGTCTAAATTCTTAAATATTTAGAGTGGACCAGATCTATAGACTATTTCCAATCAGCCTAAATATTTAAATGTTTAGAAAGGACAAGATTTCTAGATTACTGCCAATCAGCCTGAATATTTAATAACTTAAATATTTATAACGGATGAGATCTCAAGTCTACTGCCAATCAGCTCGAGTATTGAAATATTTTGAGATGACAAAATAATTAGACAAATTAAAATCAGCCCGAATAGTTAAATAATTAGAGTGACTAGATATCTAGACTACTTTTAATCAGCGTGAATACTTAAACATATTAGGGAGACCAGATCTTGAGCCAGGTGTGTATAATACGGTAAAATTCAATGTGTGTCTAAACTCGACATATCCCAGGTATGTCTAAACTGGTCTCATCCAATTTATGTCTAGGCTCTTCCCATCCAAGTTATGCATAAACTCCCACAAAAGTAGAATACATAAAAAAGACAGTGCCATTAGAAATTGAACAAAAAAAAAATCAAGCAGACATTTGAACAAAAGTCATAATGTAAAAAACACTTATGTTGCAATATTGCACAAGGGATATTTTATTTTAAAAAATAAGGAAAAAATATTTCAATGGTAAAAATCCTACACCCAGTCCCCGACAAAAAGAATACATGGATAAAACTGGTCGATACGTATAGGCCAACCTGGGCCATAATGATGTTCATAACATTACAAGAATGGTTGGCTATAGAAAGGCCATTCTGAGGAAAAAAGAGCAGCCCTTTTCTATGTCGATAACTCTGCCACTGTTTATGAGAAGTACATGGGATTTATAATTTCATTCATTATATAAGACGTATCTAATAATTAAATATTTAAAGGGGATTGGATCTATAGACTACCGATAATCAGCCTGAATACATAAATATTTAGAGGGGATTGGATCTATAGTCTAATTTGAATCAACCTTAAATTCATTAATTCCTAAATATTAAAAGGAGACCAGATATCTGGACTACTTCCTATCATTCTTAACGATTTTGAGGGAACAAGATCTCTAGACTACTTCCATTCAGCCCAAATATTTTAAAAAATTAGATCAAACCAAATATTCAGACTATTTCCAATCAGTCCATATATTTAAATAATAAGGGTAGACCACATCTCTAGTCTTCTTCCAATCAGCCTGAATTCTTAAACATTTAGAGTGTACCAGATCTATAGACTATTTCCAATCAGCCCGCTTACTTATATATTGAGCGAGGAGCAGCCTTCTAAATAACTTCGAATCAGCCTAAATATGTAAATATTTATAAGGGACCAGATCTCTAGTCTACTGCCAACCAGCATGAATATTTAAATATTTCGAGGAGACAAGGTCATTAGACAAATTAAAATTAGCCTAAATAGTTAAATAATTAGAGCGACTAGATCTCTAGACTACTTTTAATCAGCCTGAATACATAAACATATTGAATGGACCACATATCAAGCCAGGTGTGTATAATATAGTAAAATTCCACATGTGTTTAGACTAGCCCCATGCCAGTTATGTCTTAACTGGTCCCACCCAGTTTATGTCAAAGCTCTTACCATCCCATTTATGTCTAAACTGGCCCCATCACAGGTATGTCTACTAAACTGATCGCATCCAATGTATGTCTAAAATGTCCCCATCTCAGGTATATATAAACTGGTCCCATCCAGTGTATGTTTTAACTGGTCCCATACCATGTATGTCTAAGCTTTTCCCATCCCAGGTATCCTAAACTGGCCCCATCTAAGGTATGTCTAAACTGACCCTATCCCATGTATGTCCAAGCTGGTCCCATCCCAGTTATGACTTAACTCCCAAAACGTGGATTACATAAAAAAGTCAGCATTATTACAAATGGAACAAAATAAATCAAGCAGACATTTAAGAAGTCATAATGAAAAAACACGTATTTTGCAATGTGGCACAAGGGATTTTATATTTTAAAAAAAATGAAAAAAATATTTCAATGTTAAAATACTACACCCAGTCCCCGAGGGAAAAAGTACCTCTATGAAATTGGTCAAAACGTATAGGCCAACCTGGGCCATAATAATGATCATAATAATACTATAATGGCAGGCTATTTATTATAGAAAGGGTCATTCTCAGGACAAAAAGCGGCGGACTAATATGTCGATAACGCCGCCACTGTCTATATGAAGTACATGGGATTTTACAGTTTCATTTACTATTTAAGACTTATCTTAAGACAATTTTGATACCCAGTGATATTTTAGCAAGGAGTGAATGGCCCACTCACCCCTGATTAAAAGGTCTCTGAGACTATAGGGCAAAAGGAGCCTTAATGCATTACTTTACTCAGGGCGTAAACTCTTACTAATCAGTTTGAATATTTGACTATTTAGAGGGGAACTGATAACCAGACTACTTGGAGGAAACCGGATCTCTACACAACTTCCTATCAGCCTGAATACTTAAATATTCAGAGACGTCCAGATTTCTAGTCTACTGCCAATCAGCTCCATGAGACGAGTTAAAATTAGGCTTAAATACTTAAATATTTTAGAGGGCCTAGTTTCTAGATTAGTTTTAATCATCCAGAATACTTAATCATATAGAGGTGACCAGATTTCTAGCCAGATATGTATAATATGGTTAATGTCCAAGTCTGTCTAACGAACCCCATACCAGTTATTTCTAAACTGGTCCAATCCCATGTATGTCTAAGCTATTCCCATCCGATGTATTTCCAAGCTGGTCCCATACCAGTTAAACCTTAACTCCCCAAAAGCGGTAGATACAAACAAAGTCAGCATTATTACAAATTGAACAAAATAAATCAAGCAGACATTTGACAAAATTCATAATGAAAAAACACTTCTATTGTAATTTGGCAAAATGGATTTTATATTAAAAACGAAAAATTAAACATTTAAACAGGAAACAGGGAAAAATTACGCATGATCCAGGAGAGATCACCCCAGGATAGCGGCGAACCACCTGATGTATGTCTGACCCTGTCAAACACGGCGGTTAACAAGTCGAGCCCTCAAAATGAGCAAAAGGGGGCCGCACTAGAGATGATTAAGGCTTATAGTGACGATATGATATCAGTCTTCATAGACGGCTCTTATCTCGCTGGCGAAAAGCGGGCTGGCTACGGCGCGCTCATACAGTATCCGAACGGGATACCTCCAACAGAGGAGATTTCAGGCCCCAGCGGCAAGAACAGTTCTGCAGCTGAAACAGAAGTTGAAGCTATTCTTATGGGCCTGAAACAAGTGCACCGTCGGCTAGCCAAACGCAAAAAAATTTCCATCCGTCGTGGTGTTCACCGACTCACAATTTTCTCTTGAAATTGTGAAGAGGTGCTCTTGGGACACTAAGACGGTACAGGCAATCATGGAACTCGTGCGAGACATACGATCTCACGGAGGGAACGTGACCTTTCAATGGATCCCAGGACACGCGGGGATTCCCCCACAAGTCAGAGCTGACTGGCTTACGATACAAGGTTCTTCCCAACTCCAACCTTACAGGCCAATGACCTAACTGGGGGTCAAAGCCTGGATTAAGGACCTTTTCCAGGAGGAATGGAGAAAAGAATGGGAACAGGGCACCACTGCTTGAAAGCTTTACCGGAGCATGCTTAAAACTAATCGCAAGGGCGATCAGTGATGGAGTCTTAAACGCCACCAGCATAGCCTCATCACACAGATGAGGACAGAGCACTGCCCCACAAAGAGCTATCTAAATAGGTTGAACCCACTAAGGGACCCGAGCTGCCGCCACTGTGGACAGGCACCAGAGACAGTAGAGCACCTTCTAGCCTGTTGCCCAACATTAGCGACTGGCGTTACTGGGGTGCTCCCAGCCAACCATGTCGAGAGCCTGGTATACGGGACTGCCCAGCAGATGAGGCAGGCCTGTTCCATACTTGCCGGAGCAATTAAAGAGCAATACCTCGGTCCCATACAGTGAATGAAATAATATGGTATCCAAAGTCCATGTCCCAGTGTTAACTAGGACTTCAACGTATGGATTTGGTGCAAATATAGGTATCATAGATCGCATTGGTCTTTGCTTCAATATGTATAAATAATGTTTGTATATATATATAAATGTATATTATTTATAAATTAATATATATATATATATTTATTATCAATGAAATCACAACAAGCTGCTTCATTTAATATTGCCTTAAGAAAACTGTATTTACTTGCCAAGAAAAAAATATGACCATTTTTTCCCAGAATGCATTCCAAAACATATGAAGACTACAGGGGAAAAACCACAGTTGTCCAATTTTACACATTTTCGCGTTTGCGTCCCTTTCATCGAGTACTGGTGCTTAACTATGACCTCTGAAAATATACAAGCGAAAACCCACCGTAGTCACCCGTTATTGAGGTATTTAAAAATAGGCTACAATGGAATAACAACCGATGTCCAATGTTTACAAAGGAAAAGTCACAGCTGTCCAAGTTATTTTGGTACAAACCAATGAGAATCTAGAGAAAAGTCACGTGACCGGCTAGCAACATTGCAAACAACAAACATGGCGGATGTTGTAGATAAACCGATCGTCACAGATAAGCCGAAGAAAAAACAAGTTACTGGACGAAAAAGAGAGTTTTCTCGAGATGAGAAGTTAAGAAATCATGTTACAGGGCCACCTTGTAACTGTAAGGTGCTAAAATGCTTCCAGATTACTACCGAAGATGACAGGTCAAAGATGATTTCCCATTTCAATTCGTTGAAAACAAAAGATGAGCAGGATGCATTCCTTGCCTCGCTCATTTCAGTTCATTCAGTTCAGCGTCGCCGTAGCAGAAAGGAAGAGCCAACAGAGGCAGAATTTCACAACCATTCTTATAAATACCATATGAATATTGTTAGAGATGGTAGATGCACTCGAATTGATGTGTGTGTCAAGGGATTTATATCTATATTTGATGTGACAGAAAACCGTGTCAGGAGAATCAGGGAAAGCCTAGCAGCCACAGGTGGGTTAACTGATTTTGTTTTAATTTAAACCAACCACTTTTTATTAATGGAAAGTATGTAAAGACTTTCTTTAATAAATGATAATCATTTTTGATATTACTGATATAGAACAAAAGAAGCCACTGCCACTATGTTAAAGTTAAGCCTTTAACTTAAAACTAAAACTTAGTAAAACTAAGTATTGTACTTGTACATGTTACATCTGGGCAAAAGACTCATAATCTTAACATTTTTTCCTCTGTTTTTTTAAATATATTTTAATCTAGAATACGAGAGAAAAGATGATAATAATAATAGAAATGTTTATAAATATATTAAATAATAGAAATATCATAACTTATTCTTTGTATTAAATTTTATTATTATTTTGTTTTTCCTAATTAGGTTTGCCATGCAAAGACATGCGAGGGCAACATAAAATCAGACCACATGCTTTTTCTGCTGTAGATGTTGATCTGATCATTCAGCATATTCAGTCATTTAGAGGACGTTCCTCACATTATGCAAGAAACAAGACCACCAGATTGTACCTTTCAGAGGACTTGAACATTTCTAAAATGTATACTATGTTCAAGGAGAAACACCCGAATCAAAAATGCTCATACGAAAGCTATCGTGGTATTTTTAACAGCAAATTTAACATTTCATTTGGGTATCCAAGGAAAGACACTTGTTCAGTATGTGACAAAATAAAGAAAAAAATGGAATGGGTAGACAGTCAAGTAGGCCTACCTGTCGAGTCTGATGGTGAAAACACATTATTAAGCCAGAAGAACGAGTTAAATGTTTCGCTTGAGCTCCACCAGAGGAAAGCTGAAGTGTTCTACCAGAGGAAAAGAGCTGCTCGATTTGAAGCACAACGCTCAAATGACTTTGAGGCAATCTGCTTTGATTTCCAAAAAAATTTGCCATGCCCCAACATTTCAACGCAGGATGTATACTACTCCAGACAGCTGTCATTCTACTCCTTCAACATCCATGTCCTTTCATCCCAAAAAGTTTATTTCTATTGCTATGATGAGACTGTGGGCAAGAAAGGCTCCGATGACGTGTGCTCAATGCTCCATGATTATTTCACAAATCAGCTGCCACATGAAGTGAAACAGATCAAGTTGTTTTGTGATTCTTGTGCTGGGCAAAACAAGAACTGGACTGTATTACGTTTTTTATATTATCTAGTTCATAAAACAGAGCGATTTGACAACATCACAATGTCATTTCCAGTTCGAGGACATTCCTATATGGAATGTGATAGAGATATGGCCAATGTAAATCAAAAGTTTCCAGCAGAAACACCAGCAGACTGGAGGAATGTTTTGCAGACAACACGTACAAAACCAGAGCCATACAATGTCATCAATATGACAAGTGACATGTTTTTGAAATTCACAGAATTTCTTAAACCACATTTTTTGTCAGTATGTCCTTTCCAGACCCGCTCGCTTAGAGAGATTCAGATCTCAAAGGGTCATCCTCACCTCATTATGTACAAGGACAGCTGGAATGGACCTTTCAGCTCTGTGCCTGTTACTCCCCGACAGGCTAGAGCATCCGGTCGTGCAGCAAGAGGCAGAAAGCAGACTCAAGCAGCCCATGTGGCTCAGTTATGTGATTATCCAAGGCAAGCCTACACAGCTCCTCTGCCCCTCTCCAGTGCAAAATTTAAAGACTTATCAAAGTTGAAAGATTTTGTGAGTGAGCGAAATAAACCGTTCTTCGAGCAACTGCCTCAAGATGACCTCAGCAGCCAGGAATCAGACCAAGAGCAAAGATCAGACTCTGACTCAGAATCATCAGAATCTTAACAGACTGACAGAAGTTCTGTGTTTGCTTGCATAAGAAAAAGTCTTAATAAATAGTGTGTGCTTTGAATGTCTTTACTATTTGAATTATTTAAGTGTGCAGGATTGCCAGGGAAAAACAACTGATGTCCAAAATGGATGTCTTGGTTATAAATGCATATTGTGAAGATGTATGTTGGCTCAGTAACTAAATCATTACATCTATATATCAGGGATTGAATCCATTTTCATTAAAAAATTCTTTCAAATAGAAATCTTTAAAATCAAATGCTCCTGAAGTCTTCAAACACAAAATTTCATTTATCTCAAAAATAGAAAAAGTGGACAACTGTGGGTTTTCCCCTGTAGTCTTCATATAAAACTAGACATTTTCACACATCTAAAACTTACATTTTTAACTTAATGACAAATCAATTTCAAAATAAAAATAAAATATTAACAAATAAAACAAATCTAGTCTAAGTGATAAAACATGTTGCATAATTTTGTAAGTCATAAAAAACAAAATGTATCAAATTATTATATAAAACATTAATATTTATCTGTTTGAATTAAGTATTAAGTAAGAATTAAGATACAAAAAAAAATGTGTCTAATATGCAAACAGATAATGATCTATATATTTTCCAAGTCATTGATGTTAATTTTGTTACTGGAGTATCTTCTGTAAACTGCATTTAGTTTGCCTCATCAGTAAGTTTCATTCTTATCAAAATGTTGTTTTTTTTTACTTGACACATGCATATGATGGATGTTTTAAATTTTTATTTACAAATAAAACTCATCATTTGTTTCACCATATTTAGAACAATAAATTGAGAATAAGCAATCAATAAATAACAGAAACGATAAATATTTGTTGCATTGTTACTTTTCTCTTTTCTCTTGGGTGTGTCTTTCTAAACTAAAATTAAAAAAAACACAGAGAAAGACCAAGGACAATGCAGATCAAGATATTGGTATCTAAATCACAAATTTCATTGACCACTCACACCTATTTCAATTGCTGATTAATGATGAGAAATAAATGCTTCTCAAAGTGATGGTCCATGGACTAGTCTCATTCCATTAGCCCCTTTCTTTGATATGACTGGAAAAGTTGAAAACCAACATCAATAAATTACTGGACTCTGGATACATTCTGAATAGTATAACACATTGAACATTTTAGAGTTAAACAAATGATGGAACTTTTCTAAACATGATTCTTGACTATCCAATAAGAAAACATTGATTATTTTATGATAAAATAATGCACATCAAGGAAGATTACCTTGATAATAAACAAAAATGAAGGGGATATATATTTGAAAAATTTGAAATAAGAAAATTACATTAATAATACAAGCACAACTTCTAGATTATACAACATTTGAAGTTGAGCAGCCGAAAGCAAAAACTTGTGCACATGACATTTTAAATTTTGTAAAACCAACTTTTCTTTTGAGGTTAGTACATAATGAAGGTGATTCGCATTGCGGATTTTAAATTTCAAAATTAGCATTACATAAAATTTAAATGTTATTGCGAAAACTCTATTTGTTGGTTATTAAAAAAGTCTTCACAATAAAAGTTTACATTTTTATAGAATGCAAAGTAGACATAATATGTTATCTATTTCTTAACTGCTTCAGACATTTAAAGAAGCAGCTGTCAGTAATGTAGATTTCAAAGTCTTTGTCTCAGTGTTGACTAGGGCTTTCTCAGTATGGGGTGGGTTCAAATATAGGAATGACAGACTCAATTGCTGTTTGAAATACATTTTTCTGCATGTCTTCAGCGCTTAGTACATATAATTATATTTATATATATGAAATGACCATTTTTTTTATTATCAATGAACTTACAAGAAGCAACACTTCATTTAATATTGTCTTAACAACATGTATTTACTTGCCTAGAAAAAATAGTACAGTACTTTCCCAGAATTGCATTCCAACACATAATCAAAACAGACATTTTCACATATCTAAAGCTTACATTTTTAACTTTATAATAAATCCAACATTTGAAACAAAAAATAAATAGTTTATAAATAAATTAAATCTATTTTAAGCTTTAATAAACATTACATATCTTTGTGAGTCATAAAAAGAAAAGATGTATTTAATTAATTAATCAAAAATATTGATATGTATCTGCTTGAAATAAGTCAGAATTAAGCTACATATCTATTAGGTAAATAGATAATAAAGTATATATTTTACAAGTAAATGATGATAGTTTTTTTACTGGAGTATCTTATTTTAACTGCATTTAACGTGCCTTATCAGTAAGTTTCTTTCTTACCAAAAATTTTTTTTTCAATTCATACTTAACATGTTGACTTGATTGACTTTTAACAATTTTATATACAAATTAACATACATTTTTTCACCATACTTAGAAGAAAAAATTGGAATAAGCAATCAATACATAACAGAAATTATAAATGGTCGTTGCATTGTTACTTTTGTCTCTTGCCTTGGGTTTGTCTTTCTCAAAAGAAAAAAAAAATATACAAAGACAAAAACCATAGACAACTCAGTCCAAGATATTGACATCTAAAGCTCAAATTTGATTGAAGACTCTCATCAGTTTAAAGTGCTGATTGATTATGGGAAATTAATGCTTCTGAACGTGATGTCACTCCAACAGCCATCTTCTTCCATAGGTCTGGAAAAGTTAAGAAGAAACATCAATAATTTCCTGGACTTGGGATACATTCTGGAAATTCTAACACATTTTGACCACAAGTGATGTAGGCTATTAAAATTTTTAAAAAGTTAATAAAAATATGGAACATTTTTAAAGATGTGTCTTAACTATTCAACAATGAAGTATTGGATTTTGTTAGATAAATTAATGTATATCAAGGAAGATTTTCTTAATGATCAAGAAAAATAAAGGGGAGATAGATTTTAAAATTTTGAAATGGCACAATTGCATAGAAAATACACGCTAAGTTACTTGATTACACAATAGTCAAGTTAAACCCCTATTAGTAAAAACTTGAATAAACCTTCCCCATATTTCAAACAAATGTGCACAGAACATGTTACACTTTGTAAAACTAACTTTTCTTTTGAGGTTAGCTCAGAATGAAGGTGATTGGCACAAGGGATTTTATTTTTCAAAAATAGCATTACATAATATTTAAATGTTATTGCTAAAACTCATTTGTTGGTCATTAGAAAGTCTTCATAGTAAAATTGAAGATTTATTTATTATTCAAAATATAATAACAAGTTAGAAAGTATCAAAGGTCAAAGTTTTTATATCAAAATTAATCATCTTGTTTTTAATTCTACTATGACATTTTGTCTAAAATTGAGAAAAGAAACAAATAAAAAATTGTAGAGATGTTGGATCTTAAAACTGTTAGAACGGATTAAATGATAGAACACATATTCAAAGAATTTAAGAAGAATTATGGGTTATTTGATACTTACACTTTCTGCCTGGCTTCTATGGGCTGACAAATTGCCTTGAATGGAAGCGCCTGTATTTTTCCCTCAGGCCATTTCGAACCTGAAATTATAAATACATTATAGTCATTAGTAACACTGATTGCATCATTTTCTCATTTTAATTGTTCTTTTAACTTCATTTCAGTGGAATAATTTAGACTTCAATAAGAATTGTTTGTGTCCCATTGGTAAAAAATGTTCCTCTCCAGCACTTCAAGACTTTGACATTTATTGTTCCGCACATATATGAATGAAATTAGGTAAAAACTATGCATCAATATGAATGCGCTTAGACAAAAATTTTGATATTTATAGGAATCAGATTAGACCAAAGAAAAACAAACTATTTCTATGAATGAGATTAGACACACACAAAAACAAGTTATTTTCACTTACGTCGCTTTGTCCAAAACAGTTAAAGAGGAAGAAGAATAGTCCCTGAAATTAAAAATAAATGAACGTTATTAAAAAAAATTGAATTATTAACAAATTGTTTTTTTTAAATTAAAACTTTTCCTTGCCATCCCACAGACGCCACGCTGCAGTTTTGAGAACCGCGCAGCTAATTTCCATGTAAGTGAGTGTTTATGGGCTTTAAAATTTTGCACACAAAAATTGATGCTGTAAAACTTTTCACACAACTGTATCATTTCGCACACGAACCAGCAAAGCTTAGAGGGTACATTGCCCAGGACATCGACTATATGCGGACTATACAATGACCTATGACATCAATTTTGTATCCATGTGAGACTCTACAAGAGTTTGGCATACCCAACATATTGACAAGTCTGATATATATATAATATTAAAGAAATCAAAAAGCAAAAATCAAGTTTCAGGGAGAATTTTCAAGTAAATTTGAGATTATACGAGGCCAAAGCCAAGGAGGGTCACTGTCATGTACGCTATTTATCATAACATTAGAAAGAGTTATAAGATGCACACATATTGACACCTCAAGGAACAATAACAGGATACTTTCTGAGGGGAATCCAAGACCCGCAACAATGGGCACCCTCGACAATCAAACCGATCAGAATCTTTTATACTTCTGATGACGTAGCAATGTTTGGGAAAAGTAATAAAGACATTTTAACAGCATTTGTGGATTTAAAACACGCATCACTGCAAGGAGAGTTCTGCATGGCTTCGATAAGAGAAGAGCAGACAAATTATCCATTAAAATTTAAAGATCACACTTTTGAAAATGTAAATCAATTCAAATACCTAGGAAACTAAATAAATAAAAGAAGCGAATTACTCATAGAAATAAAAGAGAAACAAATATATCAGCGGTAAACAGGGCATACGTTGGTAGTAATCAAATATTCCAAAGTCAAAACATTAGAAGACAAAACAAATAAAACCATTTATAAAACAGTCATGAGATTATTCGTATGATACGCAAATAAAACTTTGACCCTATCAAAAACCGCTGAAATCCTTTTAAACACATGGTAAAGAAAATTTCACCTCAAATATATGGAACAACAAAGGATGAATATGGATGGAGAATACGAAACAAACAGGAATGTTCAAGTTTGTATCAGGATCTAATGCTGGTAGCATAAATAAGAAAACAAATTAGGGCAGGACACTTAGAACGAATTCCAAATGACAGCGGTTAGCTGAGGGTACATCACCAAAACCCCAGAAGAAAACGGCTTAATGGCAGACTGAGGTTTAGATGAATGTATGATGTGGAAAAAAGATCTGCAGCGGATGGGAATCGAAGCATGAGAAAAAACGCATTCTTGTGTCTTAGTGGAAGGAAGTAGTGACGCAGGACAATCCCTACATGGGCTGTAGTGCAACATAGATGGATGGATGGATGTCATTTTTATTATAAAGGTTCATTTCAATTTTTTTTAAAAATGTTTTTCTAAGCATTGAAATATACGTCTCACACAAAACGTACAAAATGTATCAGAGAACAATACAAAAAAAGTATAAACAATTTCTTTCAATGTTATAAAATACTTTAAATTGTCGCCTTGTCAGGATTACTTTCTTTGTCTATTAGTTTTATTTTCCTTTGTATCAAAGAAATTAATCTTATAAATAACTTTTAAGTTAATATTAATGTCAGCTCATTATTATCTTTTTTTTTTTTTAATTTTTAATAATGGCATCATTTTGTTGACTAAAAGGATTACAATTTTAAAAATAAATAAACAATGAAAAATAAATTTTTAATAATGGTTTCTTACTAAAAGGAAAATATGACCAAAAAAATAACAACACAAAAAACAAAACAAAAATAATACAAAAAACAACTAAATATTACTTTGGTAGTAATATTAATAAATGTTAATTTATAAAAATATTTATTTTGATGAATTGAGTCAAAGGAAGATATAATACAAATGTTAACAAATTCAACTAGTTGGATAAAGTGAAATGTTTACTGCATATTTAAATTCCCTTATATGATTAGTGTGAAAAAAATTAATAAATATGAAACTTCACGTATTTGATAAATGTGATAAAAAAATAATAAATATTAAACTCAATCTATTCGATTGAGTTAAAACTTGTTAACAAACAATGTGAACTTTTTCTAAGTACAAAAAATATTGTGATGAAGCCAGCAAACTTTTAAAATAGTAAATAATATCCACTGCGTCTACTTTGAACTTAGTGTGGGAAACATAAACATGTTGAGATTGATAGTGTGAATGGCACATGGAAAAAAAATCCCACATGCACAGGTGAAACAAGCTGCTGACTTGGTCTTCATGTCATGAATACGGGAGAAAGGGACACAAGTGTCTCCATTTGTTATCCAGTCGTCCTCTTTCAACTTACGTACCTTGGACAAACCCAACCCTTATTTCCCATAGTCAGAACCACTGACTTGCCCTTGACAAATCAAACCCTTCTTTGTCATACTTATATCCACTGACTTTCCTTTGACAAATCCAACCCTTCATTGTCATACTTAGATCCACTGACTTGCCTTTGACAAACCCAACCCTTCTTTGTCATACTTAGGTCCACTGACTTGCCTTTGACAAACCCAACCCTTCTTTGTCATACTTAGGTCCACTGACTTGCCTTTGACAAACCAAACCCTTCTTTGTCATACTAAGATCAAATGACTTGCCTTTTACAAACCTACAGTTCTTTGTCTTACTTCGATCCACTGACTTGCCTTTGACAAACCCAACCCTTCTTTGTCATACTTAGGTCCACTGACTTGCCTTTACAAATCCATCCCTTCTTTGTCATACTTAGATCCACTGACTTGCCTTTGACAAACCCAACCCTTTTTTGTCATACTTAGATCTACTGATTGAACAAACAAAAAAGGAGGGGGGGGGGGCTACTCACCTGGAATGCGTTGAGGGAGACAAAGACAAATTCCCAAATTATATTCTGCCCTGTGAAAGTTAACAGACCGGTTACGTAAGTAACTCCCAACAACGGACATAGCACTACTATTGCCCAAACAGTAGCCCTGGAATAAAAGAAATATCGTTAGAAATATTGATGTTTATAAAGTTAAGTTTGCATGCACCATACAGTTATGTATTTTGATTACTAATATTGACACAGTATTATGCATCCCACACACCAATATGTATATTGTTTACTAATATTGACAAGTTAAGAATGCAATTCAAATACCAACTTGTATGTTTCTTACTAATATTGACAAGGTAAGAATGCATGTCACATATATGTATGTAGGAAGTTGAGTGATTCTAAAATCACAATATCAGAATACATATCACATACACTCTTGTTGATTTTCGAAATGTTGACTGTCTATCTAATCTTAAGATCAGACGACTACTTATGAGGCATGGTCTCCGCCTCCATCCCCCTGACTAGTGCAACTTAAACTATACGTTTAGCCCAATGCTCTACAACACTGAGGAAATCATATCAAGTTATAAGATTATTCACGTCATCCCATATTAAATTGTTATGTAGAATGTCCTCAAATTCCAATAGAATTACAAATAATTATTACTTAAAAATACGTCCAACCGAACTCAGAAACACACATCAACCTTCACCGTGAATATAATCCAACTGTCTCTATATGACACGACCAACTCTCTATGGCACAAAGCTCTCTATATGACACGACAACCTCTCCAAGGCACAAAGCTCTCTATATATACTCTCTCGCCCATCATCAACAATCTCACACCATCTTCACTCATGTTTGCACTATTTTGAGTGAACATCAATTACTGTTATCCTGAACATCACAACAGTGATCCTCATACCCTTGAGATTGATGACATCAAGGTAAGGATGTGCGTCACATAAGGTATGTAATGTATGATGTTGTTATTAACAAGAGAAGAAGTCATCCTTAACACAATAAAATGAATATAATTGTACTCACTTAATCTTTGCTTTGGTATCCGCTGCCCTCACTTTATCCATTCCAACAATTGTTTTAAGCACTATTAATAATACTATCGCGTTGAACTGTAAAATTTTGATGACAAAAAAAAGTGATTGTAAATTAAGTTTATGTAAAATGTGAACGAAACAATTATCTACAGCTATAGATTTTAAAAGTTATTTTTATAGGCAAGCTTATTTCTTTAATAGAAAATAATATTGCTTACATTGCATAGAATGTTATTACAAAAAAGAAAATAATCAAACACGCTTCTTAAATCTCGTCTTAACATTGCTCTTCACATATTTACTACAAGCGGCTTTGTGTGTCTTTTAAAATCATAATAAATAACAAATTTGAAAGAACCTACCGATACAACACCTATCACAGGTCCTACAAACGCCCATTTAAGACCTTTATCATTAGCTATCCAGCATCTGAAATGGAGAGTGAAAAAAAACAACTATTTTAACATGGAGAAATCTATAAAATGCATGTAATGATGGTAACTACTCAATTGAGATCAATATAAAATGACTGCTGTCTGTTGTATGACATTGAGAACTTATAAGATAGCCACTATAGTAGTTATTACATGTACACATTATTTGAAGACCACTGAATTTAAGTATTAAATTGGCAACTTATAAGATGAACATTGTATTAGGTTTTGCATTGGCAACTTATTTGAAGACCACTGAATTAGGTATTACATTCATAAACTTTTTGAATACCATTGCATTAGGTACTAAATGACAACTTTTTTGAAGACCACTTCTTTAGGTATTACATTTTCAACTTATAAGATAACCCCTGCATTAGGAATTACATTGACAAATTATTTGAAGACCAATGCCTTAGATGTTACATCGACTAACTTTTAAAAGATCACTTCATTAGGTATTAAATATACAACTTATAATATGACTACTGTATTAGGTATTAAATTGACAAATTATAAGATGACCACTTTGTTAGGTTCGACATTGAGAACTTTAAAGAAAACCACTGTATTACATTGACAATTTATTAGATGACCATTGAATTAAGTATTACATTGAAAACTTATTTGAAGACTACTGCATTAGTAATTACTTTGACAATTCATTTAAAGACTACTGCATTAGGTATTACAATGACACAATTTTTGAAGTCTACTTCATTAGGTATTACATTGACAACTTATAAGATAACCACTTTATTATGTATTACATTTACGACCTGTACGCTGACCACTGTATTAGGTAATAATTGACGACTTAAAACATGGCTACTGTATTAGGTATTAAATTGACAACTTATAAGATGACCACTGTATTAGGTATTACATTAACAAATTATAAGATAACTATTGCATTATGTATTACATTGACACCTTGTAGGATAATCAATGTTTAAGGTTTTTAATTGAAAACTTATTTAAACAACACTGCATTAGATATTACATTGACAACTTACAACTGCGCATCAGTACCATTGTTTACGGTATTACATTCACAACTTATTTAAAGACTACTGCATTAAGATTTATATTGACAACTAACTTGAAGACCATTGTATTATATATTACATTGAAACTTATAACTTGGCATCTGTATTAGTTATTACTTTGACAATATATTTGCTGACCACTACATTAGGTATTACATTTGCAACTTATTTAAAGAACACTTCATTAGTTATAACATTGACAACCTATAAAATAATTTCTGTATAATGTATAAAACTGACAAATACTTTTTGAAGGCCAATGCATTAGATATTAAATTGACAACCTTATAACATGGCAACTGTTTTAAGTATTACATTGACACATTATAACATGACCACTAATTTAGGTATTTCATTGATAACTTATAAGATAACCATGGTATAAATATTACCTTGACAGCTTATAAGATGACAACTTTACAAGGATAAAATTAACAACTTATAAGATAACCACTGAATAAGTTTTTGCATTGACAACCAATAATAATACTGTTGTATTTGATTTTATATTGACTATTTGTAATATTACCATCCTATTAGATATTATATTGACAACTTATAAGATGACCACTCTATTAGGTATTGCATTGACAACTTATAAGATAACCACTGAAGTAGGTATTATATTTATTTGAAGACATTGCTATTTGATATTAAATTGATAACTTTGAAGATTTCCAATTTATTAGGTATTACATTGACTACTTATAATATAACTACTTTGTTAGGTATTACATTGACAATTTGTAAGATGACCATTGTTTTAGGTATTACGTTGTTAACTTATTAAAAGACCATTGCATTAGGTATTACTTTGACATTTTTTAAGATGGCCACTGTATAAGGTATAACTTTGACATCTTATAAGATTACCACTCTATTAGGTATATCATTGACACTTATAAGTTTACCACTGTATTAGGTATTACATTGACAACTCATAACATGTCATCTGTATTAGGTATTACATAGACAACTGATAAGGTGACCACAGCATTAAGTATTAAGATGACAACTTATAAGATGACCACACTTTTTAGGTATTATTTGGAAAACTTTTAAGATGGCAACTGTATTAGGTTTAGATTTACAACTTATGATGTGGCCTATATCGACAGTGGTAAAGTGACATCTATGTAAGATGATCCCTCTAAATAATATTACATTACATTGTAATATTGGTCATCTTATCTATTGAAAAACTTTATAAGATAATAACAATGTATTGTTATAAATAGTTACCTTTATAAAATTAAAACAATCTATGGTAATAAAGTGACATCTTTATAAGATGGCCGTTATCTATGTCAATAAAATGACATCTATAAAATATAAGAAGTTGATAATCGGAATTAAGTTATTATTTTAGGTATCAGTGCCGACAATGTAGGGGTCAGTGTCGGCTTTAAGTAAAGGTGATACAGGCGACAGCCTCGGCTGTAGATTTTCTTGCTACAGGTGGCTGCCCCAGCTTTAATTATAGGTGATACAGGTGAGAGCCTCCGCTGTAGATTTTGTTGATACAGGTGGCTGCCCCAGCTTTAATTATAGGTGATACAGGTGAGAGCCTCAGCTGTAGATTTTGTTGATACAGGTGGCTGCTCTAGCATTAGGTATAAATGATACAGGCGACTGCCTCGGCTTTAATATTGGTGATATAATAACTTGATGGATGTACTTAAAAGCTACATTGCACCCCAAACAAAAAATTAAAACTTAGTTCCAACTCATTCCTCTTGCAGTTTTCTCAAACACAACATCTTGGATACAACATCTAGGATACAGCATCAGCGTCTCTTGTCCCACCCTTTTTCCTCATTGACTTTTAATTTTTGATATAAATGTCTATTGATTTTTTTTATTTTTTTTTATTTTCGATTTATTCCTTAACATTTTACTTGGTATAATAAGTAGCAAGTCAAATTTTATAAGTTCGCCAATCTCCTTTGTTTACAATAATTAGATCTAAACAAAATTTCAAAAAACTGACATCACTGTTTTCTTTCCCCCTTAAACTCTTCAAATAATTACGTGCTTTTTTTCTTTTTCGGATTTTAAAGAAAATACATTGTTACTTTTGTAGTGGTAGGAGAGACTTCTGCAAAAATTTGGTTGGGGGATGGGTTAAAAATACAAAAATCTGAACCTTGATAGTTAAAATATCAATAGTTTAATTGATAAGTCATTCTTGAAGACCTTTTAAATGTAACAAAAAGGAGGGATCTTATCGCAACACAGAATCTACTCACACTTCTGAGGTCCCAAATCCATCGCTTGCAACAGCCATTGAGATAATGAGAACCAGCAAGGGTGTTCCTTAAATGGGGGAAAATGAAACAATTATTTACACATAGATAGAGCCATCAAAATGTCATAATGACTTCACATCAGACAAAAGTGTGTCAACATGTACTTAAATATTAACTGACGTTTATATAGCCTCCATATTGTAGAGTAGAGTAATGTAGTACAGTGGAGCATGTCTGCGTGAAGCAGAGAGCTACCATTGAAAGTTGGTGGTTCTCACAAGAGTTTTGACTGTACGGGGCGTGGCACACTATTAGGGTGGAATCGACAACCTTAAGCTAAAGACCCGTCTTAATACCTAATTCCCAACCGAAAGACTCCTTGGGAAAAGGGGTCATGTGATGCAAACTAGGCCCTCAGGAGGGGAAGCAGTTTTTGCAGACTCACAGCGCTTATGTCCAGTAACATCATATTTTTGAATTTCTAGTTTTCTATGTTATAGAAAATGTAGATTGTATATAAATATAATATTTTTATAAACACTAGGTCTAGCATCGTTTACATTGCAAATATTTTTTTTCTAATTTATTGAGCCAAATCTTAAGAGAAGATATTACATTTTTAAAAAAACAGATTGGTACGTAATGAACTCATGACCATTGACTTACAAACCATTGGTACCTGTTGCATTTCTTTAGTACATACTTATTAAACATTGGCACATGTCATTATGCAAGCATTCTACTTACGACGATTGACATGCTCTAATGCATGCAGCTCCACTTAACAACCGTTTATATATGGTCTAATACATGATACTCTATTTACAAACCATTGGGATATATGTCCTAAGGTATGATAATCTAATTACCAGCCATTAAGATATATGTTCTAATAGATGATAAACTATTTAATGAGCTTTAGATCATGTTTTCTAACATATGAAACTCCTTTACCAAAGAACTGTACTAATAATTGATTATGCTCTTTTTACAAAACATTTGCGCATGTCCAAATTCACGGTATTTTACTTACCAAAAATGACCGGCACCAGAAATGTCCAATTGCTTTTTGTTCTGAATGGAAAAATAATCAAACTTAAGAGCTGAAATCCTTCAGCCATCATACTGAATTGAGCAGCAAGCAAAAAGTATTGTAGAGATGCAGCTACAGCTTTGCACAGCAACTATCAGAATATTCAAATTACAATTAAAAACAAATAATTTTAAAAAAAAATATCCGCCCAAAACTTATACTGATGTATAAATCAAAACATTTATACCATGGTATACTATACTGATGTCTAAACCATAAACATTTATACCATAGTATACTATGCTGATGTCTAAATCAAAACATTTATACCATGGTATACTATGCTGATGTCTAAACCATAAACATTTATACCATGGCATACTATGCTGATGTCTAAACCATAAACATTTATACCATAGTATACTATGCTGATTCTAAATACTAAACATGTATACCATGGCATACTATACTGATGTCTAAACCATAAACATTTATACCATAGTATACTATTCTGATGTCTAAATACTAAACATGTATACCATTGCATACTATGCTGGTGTCTAAACCATAAACATGTATACCTTAGTATACAAGGTTGATGTCTAAACCATAAACATTTATACCATAGTATACTATGCTGATGTCTAAACCATAAAAAATTTATTCCATGGTATACTATGCTGATGTCTAAACCATAAACATTTATACCATAGTATAATATGCTGATGTCTAAATACTAAACATGTATACCATTGTATACTATGCTGATGTCTAAACCATAAACATTTATACCATAGTATAATATGCTGATGTCTAAATACTAAACATGTATACCATTGCATACTATGCTGATGTCTAAACCATAAACATTTATACCATAGTATAATATGCTGATGTCTAAATACTAAACATGTATACCATTGCATACTATACTGATGTCTAAACCATAAACATTTATACCATAAGAAACTATGATGTTGTCTAAATACTAAACATGTATACCATGGCATACTATGCTGATGTCTAAACCATAAACATTTATACCATAGTATACTATGCTGATGTCTAAATGAAAACATTTATACCATGGTATACTATGCTGATGTCTAAACCATAAACATTTATACTATGGCATACTATGCTGATGTCTAAACCATAAACATTTATACCATAGTATACTATGCTGATTCTAAATACTAAACATGTATACCATGGCATACTATACTGATGTCTAAACCATAAACATTTATACCATAGTATACTATTCTGATGTCTAAATACTAAACATGTATACCATTGCATACTATGCTGGTGTCTAAACCATAAACATGTATACCTTAGTATACAAGGTTGATGTCTAAACCATAAACATTTATACCATAGTATACTATGCTGATGTCTAAACCATAAAAAATTTATTCCATGGTATACTATGCTGATGTCTAAACCATAAACATTTATACCATAGTATAATATGCTGATGTCTAAATACTAAACATGTATACCATTGTATACTATGCTGATGTCTAAACCATAAACATTTATACCATAGTATAATATGCTGATGTCTAAATACTAAACATGTATACCATTGCATACTATGCTGATGTCTAAACCATAAACATTTATACCATAGTATAATATGCTGATGTCTAAATACTAAACATGTATACCATTGCATACTATACTGATGTCTAAACCATAAACATTTATACCATAAGAAACTATGATGTTGTCTAAATACTAAACATGTATACCATGGCATACTATGCTGATGTCTAAACCATAAACATTTATACCATAGTATACTATGCTGATGTCTAAATACTAAATATGTATTCCATGGCATACTATGCTGGTGTCTAAACCATAAACGTTTATACTATAGTATTCTATGCTGATGTCTAAACCATAAACATTTATACCATAGTATACTATGCTGATGTCTAAATGAAAACATTTATACCATGGTATACTATGCTGATGTCTAAACCATAAACATTTATACCATGGCATACTATGCTGATGTCTAAACCATAAACATTTATACCATAGTATTCTATGCTGATGCCTCAATACTAAACATGAATACCATGGCATGCTATGCTGATGTCTAAACCATAAACATTTATACAATAGTATACTATGCTGATGTGTAAATACTAAACATTTACACCATGGTATACTATGCTGCTGTCTAAACGATAAACATTTATTTATCAATATTTCAAATCTTATTATAAACACTATGTGAACATTCCCAAAGTCTTTGCACACGCTTCAACAATATTCCGAGTCACTGCATTAACTACTTCAATATTTCTAAACTCATGAAATACACTACTTCAATTTTTCAAAAGTTGCTGCTATTACTATTTCTCTACTCCCAAATTATCTCCAAAATATATTTGCATATTCCCAAAATCACAGCAAGCACTACTTCGATATTCAAAATTTACTGAAACCTTAATTCAATATTCCCAAAGTCACTGCAAAGCAGCTTCTCTATTCTCAAAGACACAGCAAAGCAACTTCTTTATTCCCAAAGTCACAGCAAAAAATCTAATTTGCTATTCCAAAAATAATAACTAACATACTTCTCTGTGTGAAAAATTACTTCTCTATTTTCAAACGGCAAAAACTTTATCTCTATTCTCAAAATTACTGCAAACATACTACTTATTCCAAAAACAACTTCTCTATTCTCGAAGATACAGCACACACTAATTCTCTCTTCCCAAAAATCACTACAAACACTATTACTTTTCAAAGTTACTACATACACTACTTCTTTATTTTCTAAGTTACTTCAAAATATACTTCACTTTTCTCAAATTCATTGCAAACCTTATTCTAATATTCCAAAAAATCACTGCAAACGTTACTTAAATTTTCCAAAATTCACAGCAAGTACTACTACAATGTTCCTAAAGTCATTGCAAACACCACTCAAAGTTTTTTCAAAATCAATGCAAAGTCAAATTCATTATTCCCAAAGACATTGTTTACACTACTTCTATATTTTCAAATTTAATGCAAAATCAACTTTAATAAAAACACCTTCTCTATTCTCAAAATTACCGCAAAAATTATTTCAATATCCTCAATGTCACTGCAGGGTTTTAAGAAAACATTCTTCAAAAACAATATTTCAATCTTATTTGAGAAAATTTCTAAATAAATTCACCTTGTGGTTTGTAGCCTCTATTCCGAGTAAAAAAATTAAAGAGGAGATTAGCAAGGAGCAACATAAGCAGATGTGTATAACTGCTTTGTCAACGTTCATCGACCTAAAAGATTAAATACATGGCATTGAATGATATTAAGGATTTGTAATGAAAATAATATTTTGATGATAATAAACTTTAAATACTCATTTATAGTTCGTACGCATTTTCATTGAATTAATTAATTTTAAAATCATACAGGAAATTCAGCAACACATTTTTATAAATGAGCAATTCATATTTCAATTGAATAGGCAATTTTGCTTGATTATGACTTGCAATAGCCCCTAATTTGTAAATATTTTTTTCGGCCCCTCTCCCCAGGTTAATTATAAATGAATCTCATATCTGAAAAAAATTGTTCACTTTAAGTTTGAGTAATTATTTTTTACATAAGATGATTAAACAATAAATATAATTTTGACTTTTTATTCTTTCCCTTTATTTTTTCTTTCATTTTCCAAGAAACGAAAACAACAAATTTCCAATACAATAAATTGGAAAACAATGTTGACATGTTCATTTGCGATTTTATACTGTGACCTGCTTACATTTCACAAATCAAGCTATCTTTACAATTTGACTTACTTAAAATTCACACGTCAAGCAATCTGTACACTTTAACTTAAAAACTCAATTATATCCAAGGGGCACTTAACTCATCTTTTATTCAAGTTGCTTTTGTTGAATATTTCCAACATATGAAGGAGGGGTATTTATTTGAAGATGTATTTAATTGCCGAAATGTTAAGGGAATTTAGTAAATCTAATGTTAATGATTATTGCTGGAAAACTCTAAAATGGTACGTAAGATAGTTGTGTTCTATTTTCATAATGAGTTGTATAGGAAGTTGTGCTCTAATCTTATAACAGTTGATTTGAATGTAATTTTTCACTTCATATTGATAGATGTGACAGCAATGTTTCACTTCGTAAAAGTTAATGGCAAAGTAGTGTTTAACTTCACAAAATTTGAATGGAAAGTGGTGTTTAACTTCATAAAAGTTGATGGGACAATACTAACTGAAGATCACCGGAGATGACAGATTTTCATCAGACACTTATATTGTTAACACTTGAAACGATTTATTAAATTACATTTTCTTTGAAATGCAAACTATTTTTTAATTCACTTGTATTCACATAATTATATTAAATTAGTTGTAAATATGGAAATATGGGCTGCAAATACGGTAAGATGCGGATACATTTAAAAAAAAAAAATCAAAATTGACGGACTTTGAGGGTTCTAAAGTCCACATAAACAATAGTATGTTCATAAGAACTTTGAGGATTCTGTCGACAACATGAACAATTTACCATGTTATTTAAATTCTGACTTTGAGGGTTGTATAGCCCACATGAAAACATTACCATGTTTTTTGAATACGGACTTTGAGTGTTGTATAACCCATATGAACAAGTTACCATGGTATTTTAATACAGACTTTGAGTGTTCTATAGCCCATGTGAACAATTTCTCATGTTATTTTAATACGGACTTTGACGGTTCTATAGTCCACATAAGCAATGATATTTTCATAAGACCTTTGATGATTCTATAGCCCACATACATAATTTATCATGCTATTTTAATATAGATTATCAAGTGTATTGCCACTAACTTTTGCCTAGATTTATTAATTTTCCTGTAATCTATAGTGTTATAAGTTGTTAGATAGCAGATAGATGGAAATAAAATTTTGTCTGGGCCCCAAAGGAATGGGTGTTATGAGTTGACTATCGTTCACTGTATTAGATGGTAATTTTATTTATATAGCTAATATAAAATAAACAAACGAAATTAGGGTCCCCGGTCCAATGCGAAATATTTTTTTAAAATGTTCCCCCTAAAAAAATTGATTCTGGAATTCGCTTTGTATAATGCCAAGTTTGGTCAAGATCCATCAATCTGTGTAATCTTATAAGGAACAAAAAATCAAATACACAAGCACATTTTCATACTTTTAAATATATATGTGATAAATTTGCAAGATGTGAGGTATTATAAAATATTCTATAACTGTACAAATTCTTTGTCTGCTCTCTCCTTGGCAATCATCGTGTGGCCATCAAACGGCTGGACTTCTGTTTCCACCACATGGCTGGATCCCTGTGGCCATCAAACTGAACGACCACTGTGGCTTACTTTGGCCATCAGACGTCCGGCTCACTGTGGGTATCACACAACTTGACCACTGTGGCCATATTGCTTAGTCTATCCATTAATTAAAAGAAACCCACTGTTATAGAGATTTATTGTTTGTGTGTAACCACTGTATGAAAAATATACAAAAACATTAAAATTCAACTTACTTAAATACATAGACAAAGACGCCCAGTGCTATGGATAAACATACCACCGAAATGCTGAGTCCTACTTTAGTCAATTTCACAAGACGGGTGTCTGTCGTATGCTGAATGCAGGGAAAATATTTTAATCATCAGACTGGGAATGTTTCATAATAATGAATACATCCTAATATAATGGGTTATTCTTCCAGTGGTTACTAGTATTACATTTCGTAATAATTAACTTTTGTTTCCAAATGTTATTAGAAAATACATTTCATCGATAATTAACTATTGTTCCAGTAGTTGTTGGAAATAAATTCCATTTATAATTAACTATTGTTCCATTGGTTATTGGAAATAAATTCCATTTATAATTAACCATTATTCCAGTGGTCATTGATGTCAGTGAAATGTTTTCCTATAAATCTCAGAAATGTTTTTTTATAAATATATTATTTTATGTTCATTGTAACATGAGGCCTTATTTTTTTTTTTTATTATTATTCTCATTTCCCGGCTGTATGTGTGTTAGTATGTGTGTGTATGTGTATGGGTGGGAGGTTGCCCCCCCCCCCCCCCCCCCCCCCCCCTTTTTTTATTAATATTTTTTTTTATTTTTATTTTTATATTAGGCCTTTTTTTTTTTTTTTATTATTATTCTCATTTCCCGGCTGTATGTGTGTTAGTATGTGTGTGTATGTGTATGGGTGGGAGGTTGCCCCCCCCCCCCACCCCCCTCGGAACTTGTTACACATTTGGAGACAGAACGTAAACACTTTTAAAATATACACCAAAAATGTTTATGTATTTTTTGTCTAAAATTGAAACTTTTAAAGTAAAACTCACTGCTCCATGAGGACTCATCGGGGCCCTTAATAAGATGGCTTAACCTATAGTATTTTAGATACTTATTTTTTGTCTCAAATTGAAACTTTTAAAGTAAAACTCACTTGACACTAACTAAGATGGTTTAACATATAGTATTTTAGACACTTATTTTTTGTCTAAAATTAAAACTTTTAGAGTAAACTCACTGCTGGGTGAAGACTCATGAGTATACTAAAGACACTCAAGTGGCTGCACACACATCTTACGCTGGTATCACCTTCAGTTGACGTTATGCAGTCCTTGTCTGTCCATAAGAGAGTATTTCTGAAATGATGAAATGAAGCATGCAATTGATTAAATGAGGAATCAGAAAATTTACGCTAGTGGTGGGCCAAAATAAATACCGAATGTTGAATCGACCATGAGCCAGGTAGGAGGTGTAATGTCCATGAGCCAGGTAGGAGGTGTATTGATAATGAGCCAGGTAGGAGGTGAATCGATAATGAGCCAGGTAGGAGGTGTAATGACTAAGATCAAGGTAGGAGGTATATTGATAATGAGCCACTTAGGAGGTGTAATGACTATGAGCCAGGTAGGATGTGTAATGACTATGAGCCAGGTAGAAGGTGTATTGATAATGAGCAATGTAGGATGTGTATTGATAATGAGCCTGGTAGGAGGTGTATAGAAAATGAGCTAGGAAAGAGGTGTAATGACGACAAGCCATGTAGGAGGCTTAATGACTATGACCCAGTTAGGAAGTGTATTGATAATGGGCCAGTTAGGAGGTGCAATGACTATGAGCCTGGTAGGAGGTGTAATGACTATGAACCAGGTAGGAAGTGTATTGATAATGAGCCAGGTAGGAGGTGTAATGACTATGAGCCAGGTAGGAGGTGTATTGATAATGAGCCATGTAGGAGGTGTATTGATAATGTGACATGTAGGAGGTGTAATGACTATGACCCAGGTAGGAAGTGTATTGATAATGAGCCAGGTAGGAGGTGTAATGACTATGAGCCAGGTAGGAGGTTTATTGATAATGAGCCAGGTAGGAGGTGCATTGATAATGAGCCATGTAGGAGTTGTAATGGATATGAGCCAGGTAGGAGCTGTTTTGATAATGAGCCCATGAGGAGGTGTCATGACTATGAGCCATGTAGGAGGTGTATTGATAATGTGTCAGGTAGGAAGTGTATTGACTATGAGCCAGGTAGGAGGTTTATTGACTATGAAACAGGTAGGAGATGTATTGTTAAGGAGCCAGTTAGGAGATGCCTTAGATGAGAGGGAAATTAAAAATACCAAAAAACCTAAGTTGTTTTTTTTCTGCATATAAATGATTTCTTTGCAATTCGTATCACTTTATTTTATATTAATATTCTAATGATCCACCTGCTTTTTCACAGCAGATTGATATCAAAGAGTACGCACCAAACGAACTCACGCTATTTTTAGGTGTCACATTTAGCATAGTAAACGGGAATTTTATTTTTGTGTAATAATTGCCACCGCCCCCCCCCCCTCTTGAAAAGCAGGAAAAACTAATTTTTTGGAGTTGGGAAAGGGGATGAAGTTTCATCTTGATAGGTTGATGGAAAATGGGTCAATTAGCCATCCGAAGATTTTGTCACGCAGCCAGCAGGAAAGTAAGAAACACACGAACAATAGTGAAGTTAATGTAAGCAGTTTTCTAAAAAGGACGGCAAAGAATGAAAATTTAACATTTTGTTTCATAACATTATTTTTTTTTTTAAGCATCATTGTGAGCGGCAGGAAATCCATTGTTTAAAAATAAAAATGGAAGCAATTTGGTTTTCAAGCAAACTTTAAATGTGGATGTAAATTTATTGTTTTCAATACAAATTGAAATAAAAATAGTAATCGTTTTCAAGCAAATGTTTAATGGTGGTAGTAAATAAATACCTAAAATTTAAGTGTGATAATTGGTGCAGTTGGAAACATTGAAAGCATGTGTTTTCCCCTCTGGATATTATGTTGATGTTGTTACAACCGTAACTAACATAGATCTATAGAACTATAGAAGTATAAGGTATTTACTACAGAAATAAAATATGTTGCTTTTCACCGGTATGTATTTTCAATACGCTCCTCTTTGGCTATAAAGAGTAAATCATTTAAGCCAGTCCAGAGAAAACTACATAGCTTCTATTAATATGTATGTACTTTAGTTCATGAATTAAATATTGGAACGGAGTAACCCCGACATCGAGGTACTGGGAAATGCCATAATAATGCCTTGATGTTAACAAAATTCTCCTCTCTGAGCAAGAAGAAATCTTCGCTAGCCAAGCAAAAAAAAAAAAAAATGGTTTGAACTGGTTATAATTCTATGGAACTGCTGGATGAAACACAGTCAAGACAAATGGGACAGCCGCGATGTTTAGTGATGAATGTCAAACTGACAATAACATATTAAAGAATAAACAAAAATGAATTTCTACAAATAACCGTGCATAATGTTGTAAAAATAGTATTTAACACAATGTTCTAGTGTTGTATAAATAGTATTTAACACAATGTTCTAGTGTTGTATAAATAGTATTTAACACAATGTTCTAGTGTTGTATAAAAAGTATTTATGAACTATTAAGAAGCGGAATGTGGATTATTTATGTCTGATAGTGAACTGCGCTTTATTCATGAGTGTATGCGTATAATACATATTTAGATATTAAAGTTATGATTATTATGAAAAGGACTTGAGTTTATTCAGTGATAGTAATAATGGTATGACGATTTCAACGGGTGAACGAGCTTGACAAATTAATCAATTCAAGTAGACTTAGGAGTTGACATACGGGCTTCTCATTCGGGATTGGTAAACCTCGTCATTTTCTTACTTTGAGGTAAAGTACAGGAACGTTCTTATGTTTCAACTTTAGTGAAGTAAACAGCCATCATAGCATAATCCCGTATTTTATGGTCAGAGCCTCGCTGCCATCGTTTATCAAGTTTTTATGAGTTACATAAGCCAGGGACTCCATTAACTACTTACGTCCTGTTTCAAGCTGGTTATGTCCTACCCTGCATCAGGTTAACTACGCCTGGCCCTTATTCAAGTTATCAATGTCCTTTTGAGTTCCAATGAATTGACTACCACTTTCCCTGTATCGAGTTATCTACATCATGTCGATAGTGAAATAACAGCCTAGTGTCCAGTTCCAGTCAAATTACCCAGCCCAACCCTTCATCAAGTTTCCAACGTCCTTTTCAATTTACAGTGAAATAACTACGTCCTTCCATAAATCGATTTATCTACGTCCTGTTGGTAGTGAGCTACGTGTCCAGTGAGAGGTCAACATCCCTTGTTGAAAACGTCCTGCCTGCACCCACGAGCCACCAACTTCCTGCCCTGTCCCCACGAGCCACCAACTTCCTGCCCTGTCCCCACGAGCCACCAACTTCCTGCCTGCACCCACGAGCCACCAACTTCCTGCCCTGTCCCCACGAGCCACCAACTTCCTGCCTGCACCCACGAGCCACCAACTTCCTGCCCTGTCTCCACGAGCAACCAACTTCCTGCCTACACCCACGCGCCACCAACTTCCTGCCCTGTCCCCACGAGCAACCAACTTCCTGTCCTGTACCTACAAGCCTTCAACGTTCTGTCTTGTTCACACGAGCCACCAACGTACTGTACTGTACCCACGAGCCACCAACATCCTGTCCTGTACCCACGAGCCACCAACGTCATGTCATGTACCCACGAGCCACCAACGCCCTGTCCTGTAACCACGAGCCACTAACGTCCTGTTCTGTTTCCAACGAGCCTACAACGTCCTGTCCTGTACCCACGAGCCACCAACGTACTGCCTTGTACCAACGAGCCACCAACGTCCTGCCCTGTACCCACGCGCCACAAACCTCCTGCCCTGTACCCACGAGCCACCAACGTCATGTCCTGTACCCACAAGCCACCAACGTCCTGTCCGGTACCAAACTGCCAGCGCCCCATCCTGTGTCGGCGAGTGCCTACATCTTGTCCTGTGTCCAGTGAGTTGTCGATGTCCTGTGGTCCTGTTCGGACACCCAATTAAAAAAAGACCCTGTCCTGTTTCAAAGAGCCACCAACATCATGTCCTACATCTAGATGCATATGCCCGATCCTGTATTGGCGAGTTACCACGAACTGTCCAGTGTCGGCGATTGACCTACGCCCTGTCCAGTGATCTATCGTTATCCCGTGGACCTGTCCGGCCATTTACAAAGTAATGACTGTATTTCGTGCAATGCCAGGGTCATTTAACAATTATTGTTCTAGTGTGACCATTGCCAATTGATGCAAGAACCTCTTGTGTGGAACTATAACGTATGCGCTGTGTGTGTTTTTTTTTTAAATTAATATTTATTTAACTTCAGGAAGGACATTTCACAACCCAGACAAGTTATTAAATTTGTATGTTTGTTTATATAGTTTTATGTGTATTTGATTAATTTAACCTTGTTAAAAATTTAAATTATACCAAGAATGTATTTGAAGATACCGCGGTTGGTCCAAGCTGAAATATTTCATTCACCGTAAGGGACCGAGCTATTGCGCTTTAATTGCCCCTGCAAGTATAGAACAGCCCTGCCTCATCTGCTGGGCAGTCCCTGACAACAGGCTCTTGACGTGGATGGCTGGGAGCACCCCAGTCACACCAGTCGCTAATGTTGGGCACCCGGCTAGAAGGTACTCTACTGTCTCCGGCGCCTGTCCACAATCACGGCAGCTCGGGTCCCGCAGGGGGTTTAATCTACTCAGATAGCTCCTCGTTGGGCAGTATTCTGACCTCATCTGTGTGATGAGGTTCTGCTGGTGGCGTTTAAGCTAATCATATCAATTAATAAAAACTAGAAGCAAAACAAAAAAATGAGCACAGAGGAAAAAATCGCATCTATTAGGAAAACGGGGGAATTAATCTCTTATACGGGAGAGAAACTAGGAGTATAAAAGAGTGAAGTTTGAAGAACACGTAAGGGAAGAGAAGAAGGAAGAACTTAGAGCTAGATAAGAAGAACGTATAGACATAAAAAAGGACGAAAGACGTACAGCTGGAGATAAGCAGAGTCAGTGACAATATGACTAGATAAACTTGATACAAAATTAGATTGGCTGCAATAGAGGCAGAACGACGGGAAATTTTAAAGAGACAGGCATATTATTATAACGATGGTGAAGATGACGAGAGCTGGGAGAAAGAAATAGATGGCTTTGCCATCATTTCCTGTGAGAACCCCTATGAGTAATTTAATGAGTTTTGTATTAATGAAAGTGAAAAAAAAAATATTGACGAATATGGGATAAGAACTGCAATGCTAGACGCACTCATGACTCTAACCACGAGCTTGAGTTGGCCTCACAACCTCAGTTCATGGCTAAAGATACTGAGGAGCAAAATTATATTATTGCCCCTGCTGATGACTCAATGTGTTTTAATAAGTATTACAGTGAGTTATTAATTGGTCCTTCAGTTGACGTTAAAATGGATAGCGTGAACAGTGCTGTCATACCGCCATTAATAAGTATGACAGTCAGTTGTTAATGGGTCCATCAGTTGACGTTAAAATGGATAGCGTGGACTTTGCTGTCATACCGCCAGTAATAAGTATGACAGTGAGTTGTTAATTGGTCCATCAGTTGACGTTAAAATGGATAGCGTGGACTTTGCTGTCATACCGCCAGTAATAAGTATGACAGTGAGTTTTTAATTGGTCCATCAGTTGACTTTAAAATGGATAGTATGGACTGTGCTGTCATACTGCCAGTAATAAGGATGACAGTGAATTGTTAATTGGTCCGTCAGTTGACATTGAAATGGATAGCGTGGATGGTGCTGACATATCGCCATTGGTGAAAGGCATAGATTTAGATTCCTGTTAAAAGTTGTCGGGTTATGCTGACCACGAGGTTGAAGTTGTTGGTTTATCCCAGCAAACCCCAAAGGACAGAACTAAATAGTATTTAACATCCTCTACTAAATTTGTTTAAATTGTATTTAACATCCTGTAATACAAGTGTGTAAATAGTGCTATAACCCTGTACTCAAGTTGTGTAAATAATATTTAACATCATGTACTAAAGTTGAGTAAATATTATTTAGCACCCAGTTCTAAAGTTGTAAAATTAGTATTTAACAACTTCTACTAAAGTTGTGTAAATAGTATTTTATTTAGGCATTTTTTTTTATAAAGCGCTTACCTTAAAGCTCTAAGCGCTGTACAATTATTAAAAACATGTAAACTAAGTAAAATAAAAATGAGACACTAGGATAGTAACTACTATACTATAGAAACAATGAAAATGGCTATAAAACGAGTTAACTTTGGCACGTTTTGGCCTATACTACAGGATCAACCCGAGACAGAACATGAGGCAGGGCAAGGCGGGTGCATCACAGGTCATAGGCGGACCTAAACAGATGGGTTTTAAGGGACTTTTTAAAAGTGGATGAGGTCTCACAATGACGGATATGGAAGGGAGCAGGTTCCAGAACGTGGGCCCATGGAAGTAGAAGGAGGGTTCACCGATTGTCTTAGTTTTGGTTCTTGGGATTGAGAGGGTTCTATTATCAATTTAGCACCCTGCACTAAAGATGTATAAATAGTATTTAGCACCATGTACTAAAGTTGTGTAAATAGTATTTAGCACAATGTACTAAAGTTGTATGAAAAGTCATTACTAACTTGTATTAGTCTAAAGTTATTTTGAAACGTGGCTAAATGTGTTCAAATATCAGGTAAAACATTTTTTTGGCGATATCAACTAGTGATTAAGTTTTACTTTTGGCATAAACAATTATTAGAGGTGGCCATTAGGTCACGTGCATATTGTATTACTAAGCCAATCAGCTTCCTAGGCTACATTGAGCTTAGTTAACATTGGTTCGTTTTTTTAGGATCGCATCACGTGCATATATATTTTTTTGTAAAACCTAAAAGCGGGTCAAGATATATTCTATACTTCTATCTCATTGGTAAGTTGGTTACTATTCCTACTATATTCTAGTCATAATAGCTAGAAAACTTCTTCTTATCTATATATTAGTCATAATATATAAATAGGCTTTTAATATATATGTATAAGTCCTAGTGTCTAAATGACATTCCTAAAATATATAATTCATACTTTCTAAATACTATTCCTAGCATATTTTTGTCATAATTTCTAAAAACTCTTCCTAACATATATAAATTATAATGTATAAATACTCTTCCTAACAGTCATTAGTCATAATGTCTAAATACTCCTATTATATAATAATCGAAACGTCTAAATACTATTCCTAATATACATTACCTTTCATGCACTAAGACTTCGCATCTTATCTCATACCCCTGAGTCTGTAAATTAAAAAGAAAGGAAATGTATGAAATAAAATGTTACAAATTAAAAACTAAAGATTATAACACATACAACCTATAAGTTATAACACTCAAAACCTTGATATTATATCACTTGAAACCTATAGGTTATAACACTTGAAATCTATAGATTATACAACTTGACATCTATCGGTTATAAAACTTGAATCCTATTGATTATAACATTAGAAACATATGGTTTATAACTTATAACATTTGAAACATATTTTTTATTACCATTACAACCTATAGGTTATAAAACTTAAAGCCTATACGTAGTTTTGATATAATTTGTTTCTTTACTTCAACACTATCAGAATTTCTATTAATTTCAGTTTAGGTACCATAACATTGTCTAAAATAACACATTTCTCTTCAAATACTACAATGTTGTCAATAGGCGTATAACGGAAAAAAGTGTAAGAAAAAATGTATTGTTTTTTTTCAAGACTCATGGACCGATGAAGTTTCTACAAAAGTAACAAATCTCGCACTACTTCACCGAAAGTCTCAATGCTACCCCAAAGCTCTTATTACAGCACAAAAGCTCTGACTACTGCACCACAGCCCTCACTACTGCACCAAAGCCCTCACTACTGCACCAAAGCCCTCACTACTGCACCAAAGCCCTCACTACTGCACCAAAGCCCTCACTACTGCACCAAAGCCCTCACTACTGCACCAAAGCCCTCACTACTGCACCAAAGCCCTCACTACTGCACCAAAGCTCTCACTACTGCACCAAAGCCCTCACTACTGCACCAAAGCCCTCACTACTGCACCAAAGCCCTCACTACTGCACCAAAGCCCTCACTACTGCACAAAAGCCCTCACTACTGCACCAAAGCCCTCACTACTCCACGAAAGCCCTCACTACTGCACCAAAAATGTCACTATGGCAACAAAGCCCTCACTACTGCACAAAAGCCCTCACTACTGCACCAAAGCCCTCACTACAGCACCAAAGCCCTCACTACTGAACCATACCTCTCACTACTGCACCAAAGCCCTCACTACTGCACCAAAGCCCTCACTACTGCACCAAAGCCCTCACTACTGCACCAAAGCCCTCACTACTGCACCAAAGCCCTCACTACTGCACCAAAGCTCTCACTACTGCACCAAAGCCCTCACTACTGCACCAAAGCCCTCACTACTGCACCAAAGCCCTCACTACTGCACCAAAGCCCTCACTACTGCACCAAAGCCCTCACTACTGCACCAACGCCCTCACTACTGCACCAAAGCCCTCACTACTGCACCAAAGCCCTCACTACTGCACCAAAACCCTCACTACTGCACCAAAGCCCTCACTACTGCACCAAAACCCTCACTACTGCACCAAAGCTCTCACTACTGCACCAAAGCTCTCACTACTGCAACAAAGCTGTCTCTACTGCAACAAAGCTGTCACTACTGCACCAAAGCTGTCACTACTGCACCAAAGCCCTCACTACTGCACCAAAGCTCTCACTACTGCACCAAAGCCCTCACTACTGCACCAAAGCTCTCACTACTGCACCAAAGCCCTCACTACTGCACCAAAGCCCTCACTACTGCACCAAAGCCCTCACTACTGCACCAAAGCTGTCTCTACTGCAACAAAGCTGTCACTACTGCACTATAGCCCTCACTACTGCACCAAAGTTGTCTCTACTGCAACAAAACTGTCACTACTGCACTATAGCCCTCACTACTGCAACAAACCCTCACTACTGCACCAAAACTGTCACTACTGCACCAAAGCTGTCACTACTGCACCAAAACCCTAACAACTGCACCAAAGCTCTCACTACTGCACCAAAGCTGTCACTACAGCACCAAAACCCTCACTAATGCACCAAAACCCTCACTACTGCACCAAAACCCTCACTACTACAACAAAACCCTCACTACTGCTACAAAGCCCTCACTACTGCACCAAAGCCCTCACTACTGCTCCAAAACTGTCACTACTGCACCAAAGCCCTCACTACTGCACCAAAGCCCTCACTACTGCACCAAAGCCCTCACTACTGCACCAAAGCTGTCACTACTGCACCAAAGCTGTCACTACTGCACCAAAACCCTCACTACTGCACCAAAGCTCTCACTACTGCACCAAAGCTGTCACTACAGCACCAAAGCCCTCACTACTGCACCAAAGCCCTCACTACTGCACCAAAACGCTCACTACTGCACCATAGCTCTCACTACTGCACCAAAGCCCTCACTACTGCACCAAAACCCTCACTACTGCACCAAAACCCTCATTACTGCACCAAAGCCCTCACTACTGCACCAAAGCTCTCACTACTGCACCAAAGCTGTCACTACTGCACCAAAACCCTCACTACTGCAATAAAACCCTCACTACTGCATCAAAAACCCTCACTACTGCACCAAAGCTGTCACAACTGCACCAAAACCTTCACTACTGCACCAAAGCTCTCACTACTGCACCAAAGCTGTCACTACTGCACCAAAACCCTCACTACTGCACCACAGCTCTCACTACTGCACCAAAGCTGTCACTACTGCACCAAAGCTGTCTCTACTGCAACAAAGCCCTCACTACTGCACCAAAGCCCTCACTACTGCACCAAAACCCTCACTACTGCACCAAAGCCCTCACTACTGCAACAAAACCCTCACTACTGCACCAAAGCTCTCACTACTGCACCAAAGCTCTCACTACTGCACCAAAGCCCTCACTACTGCACCAAAGCCGTCACTACTGCACCAAAGCCCTCACTACTGCACCAAAACCCTCACTACTGCACCAAAGCTCTCACTACTGCACCAACGCCCTCACTACTGCACCAAAGCCCTCACTACTGCACCAAAGCTCTCACTACTGCACCAAAGCTGTCACTACTGCACCAAAACCCTCACTACTGCACTAAAACCCTCACTACTGCATCAAAAATCCTCACTACTGCACCAAAGCTGTCACAACTGCACCAAAACCCTCACTACTGCACCAAAGCTCTCACTACTGCACCAAAGCTGTCACTACTGCACCAAAACCCTCACTACTGCACCAAAGCTCTCACTACTGCACCAAAGCTCTCACTACTGCACCAAAGCTCTCACTACTGCACCAAAGCCCTCACTACTGCACCAAAGCCCTCACTACTGCACCAAAACCCTCACTACTGCACCAAAACCCTCACTACTACACCAAAACCCTCACTACTGCACCAAAGCTCTCACTACTGCACCAAAGCTCTCACTACTGCACCAAAGCCCTCACTACTGCACCAACGCCCTCACTACTGCACCAAAGCCCTCACTACTGCACCAAAGCCCTCACTACTGCACCAAAGCTCTCACTACTGCACCAACGCCCTCACTAGCGCACCAAAGCCCTCACTACTGCACCAACGCCCTAACTACTGCACCAAAACCCTCACTACTGCACCAAAGCCCTCACTACCGCACCAAAACCCTCACTACTGCACCAAAGCTCTCACTACTGCACCAAAGCTCTCACTACTGCAACAAAGCTGTCTCTACTGCAACAAAGCTGTCACTACTGCACCAAAGATGTCACTACTGCACCAAAGCCCTCACTACTGCACCAAAGATATCACTACTGCACCAAAGCCCTCACTACTGCACCAAAGATGTCACTACTGCACCAAAGCCCTCACTACTGCACCAAAGATGTCTCTACTGCACCAAAGCTGTCACTACTGCACCAAAGCCCTCACTACTGCACCAAAGCTGTCACTACTGCACCAAAGCCCTCACTACTGCACCAAAGCCCTCACTACTGCAACAAAACCTTCACTACTGCACCAAAGCCCTCACTACTGCACCAAAGTTGTCACTACTGAACCAAAGCCCTCACTACTGCACCAAAGCCCTCACTACTGCACCAAAACCCTCACTACTGCACCAAAGCCCTCACTACTGCACCAAAGCCCTCACTACTGCACCAACGCCCTCACTACTGCACCGAAACTGTCTCTACTGCACCAAAGCTGTCACTACTGCACTATAGCCCTCACTACTGCACCAAAGCCCTCACTACTGCACCAAAGCCCTCACTACTGCACCAAAGCCCTCACTACTGCACCAAAGCCCTCACTACTGCACCAAAGCTGTCACTACTGCACCAAAGCCCTCACTACTGCTCCAAAGCTGTCACTATGGCACCAAAGCTGTCACTCCTGCACCAAAGCTGTCACTACTGCATCACACTTCTCAATGCTAACCCAAAGATCTTATTACTGCACCAAAGCTCTGACTACGGCACCAAAACTCTGACTACGGCACCAAAGCTCTGACTACGGCACCAAAGCTCTGACTACGGCACCAAAGCTCTGACTACGACACCAAAGCTTTAACTACTGCACCCAAGCTCTCACTACTGCACCCAAGCTCCCACTACTGCACCAAGCTCTCACTACTGCACCAAGGTCTCACTACGACACAAAAGCTCCAATTGCTACCACACATATCTCATTACTGTAATTGATTTCTTGAACGACGGATGCGTATGCTCGTATTCGAAGTGTCATTCATTAATCCAGACAAAATGTGTTGGCAAAAAGTTTTCGATAACCAATTATTTCATTAAAGTGGAACGTTCAATGTGCAAGTCTTCACTGTACACATTTGACATCAAATTATTTCATTAACGTGAAAAGTTCGATATGCAAGTCTTCACTGTACAAATTTGACATCAAATTATTTCATTAAAGTGAAAAGTTCGATATGCAAGTCTTCACTGTACACATTTGACATCAAATTATTTCATTAAAATGAAAAGTTCGATATGCAAGTCTTCACTGTACACATTTGACCTCAAATTATTTAATTTAAGTGAAACGTTCTATATGCAAGTATTCACTGTACACATTTGGATCAAATTCCGATGTTTCTTGGAGATATCTAACAGCTTTAAAACTGTTAAGCTGTTAAGAACGTTTATGCTAGTAAATTTCAAAGCTTTTAGTAAGGAAGGTAGATTTCCATCTTACATACTTCACTAGCATAAAATGCTGTTTAATAAAGGTACATACTAATGTCTTCTTTTTTTAACATGAAGTAACTTTGGCCGACTATTTGGTACAGCCTGGTTTGATGAGATCTAGAAAAATGCCATATGTAAGTGTTTTATACAGTTGTAAAACTATTATCAGTTGTCAACTAAAGAATTTAGTGGTTCATAGGACACATTTAATTTTTAGATTATATATTTGATTTGTGTTCGTTTTCTCGGTGCATTGAATAATTCTAATCTGATAAAGAACCTTATAGATGTAGGCTAAAATAGAAAATTTAATTTCAATAAAAATAAATTCTCATTAATTTCTATCAACTTTTGAGAAGAACACGATTGACCACAATAATTTAAATAAAACAGGCGATGTTTTAATATAAAAATATAATCCAATACTGACCATTAAGTTCTTAAAGGTAATTTCAACCTTATTATTAAGGCCAAGTGCTGGCAGGACTGACAGTGCCATCATATTTTTCCTCTGGTTTCTAGTTGTAAGAAAAATGAGCACGTTGAGGTCAATACTATTTGGCAGAAATTTCAACCTCTTAATAAATATATTCATGAAATTTTCAATTGATTTGACGAGCTCAAGTATACAGTGGAGATTAAACAGATTTGAAAAGATATTAAAAATTAAAATGATTTATTTAATCAAAAATAACTTTACTTATATAGTGTAAGGACAAGAAGCACAGCTTTGCTACTTCAATGACAGGATTAAAAGTTGATGTATAACAGATTACTATTTCAGTCAAACATATGAAGGTACATATGACGTCCTTTATGCTTTGATCTATTTAACATAATTCATCCTCTCATTAGGATCACATCTTGTTTTTCAACATTTGCAGGTTTACAAAGACAGTAGTTTCTGGTGGAGAATGATTTTTAGAACACAAAGATAATTATCTGTTCTTTTTTTGTTTAAAGTAAACAATCAAAGATTACCATCATTAAATTAAAGATCTAAGGTAATCACTTAGATTTCTTGGTTATAATTTCATAGTCTTTTGAAGTTTGGCCAAATTAACAATGAAACTATAACTATGCTACACTAATATTTGAATTTAACCTATACTTGCATTACTGGGTTCATATTTATAATATTTATATATGATTACGTTTAAATCTAAACACTACTTGCATTACTTAAATCAATGTTACGATCTGTATACGTAAGAACGCTAAATGTAACCTATACTTTCATTACTTGGCTCTTTGTTTCGATATGTATTCATTAGAAAGTTTGAGTCTAACTTATACTTGCACTACTCGTTTCATTGTTACGATATGTAATCCAATACATTAGAACGTTTGAATGTAACCTATACTTGCATTAATTTGCTCATTGTTGCGATTTTTATACATCATAAAGTTTGAGTCTAACTTATATGTGCATTATTAAGCTCAATGTTTCGATATGTATGTATATAGGCCTATATATATATATATATATATATATATATATATATATATATATATATATATAATGACGCATATCATACGAAAGCACAAATTAAATTATTCTTAATATGTTCTTATTACAAGGCTTACCCATTGTTAAGGAGTAGTGACTGGAAATTCTGGAAGACCATTAATCCGCAAAAGTAAGTCTCTAGATAGGGGTGAAAATATTGTATTCAAATAATATGTATTTTGAAGTGTTTGAAGGAAAATAGATAATAAATAAAAAAGGTATTTTTAAAATATTTTTGCTACATTGAAATAGTAGGTCTAAGAAAAAAAAATCACACCCATTACCCCTATTTCTTACACAGGACCATGTTGTTCTATTTTAAGTTTTATATTTAAAGTTTAAAAATAAAAGTAGTTGGCGAGGCCATGAAGTACAAACCTACATTGTTGAAAGGATCATTTTAATTAATTTCACCAAAGAAATTATGAACATCAATATTTTAAAAATACATACAGAATATTTTGCTAAGCTGCTTGAATAAGAGTTTTTGTATTTGGTTGTCTATAGGACTTAAATTACTATGCAAACACATTTTAATAATTACTGTTTTTGTCTTGACCATCTCCAAGCATCTTAATGGTTGAGTTTAAGCCAGTTATAAATTCCTCTTCAAATTTTACTTGTCGTACTACTGCGTCTGGTATAAGAGAAGAAAAACAAATGTTTTATCACGTATCTATCTTTTTCACAAGCATAATTCATTCATCGTCATAGGCTGTATACAAAACTTTTAAGAAAGTATTTATCTTTTTTTTTTTTTTTTTTTCATTATTCATTCATCTCCATGTGCCTTATTGCACACAGTGAATGAAAATGATTTTTAGACAATGTCAGCTTGTGTTTCTATGTTTGGAATGCAGGAAGGTCATCACATTTTAATTTTTATTTACTTTATAGTTGTATCTTTATTTTATTATTTTTAACGTGTGTCAACTGAGTTTTTGTCCGAATACTTTTTTGATGTGTGATTACAACTTCTGTCGTAACCTTACTTTTAATAGAAGTGGCATGGATGCTTCACAATTTTATTCTTAAAATGTCCACCTTACATTTGGCAAGGCAATAGCAAATAAACTCTCTGAGTGCTACAAAGAATGAATGGCAAGATGAACTTAAACATATGTGTTATCTTTGTATGAGAATTTGAGTGAATATGGACTCTATTTATTGGTGGGCTTCACACTTTTGTTTCATTTTCATTTTAAAGACTATATGTTTTAACTATTTAAAAAAATATGTTTTAATGGATTGATTAAATAGTAAATGTGTGTTTAGATTAAACACTATATAGTTAAGTGATAAATAGATGTCTATTGGAATATTTTATACTGAAGAAGTAAATACGTGTTATTAGGACCATCTATTCTTTAGGTAGAATATTTGTGTTGTTTTGGAATGTCTATTATTTAGGTAATAAATTTGTGTTGTTGTATTTTAATGTTTATCTTTAAGTAAAACTATATTTTGTTACGAAAAAGTTTATTTGTATGTGATAAAACCTTGAAAATTACAAATCAACACTAAGTTTACAATCATCAACAACCACTTTGGAGCGCAATTCAGCCTTCAGAAGGAATTGGCATTCTCAATGTTTTCATTTCGCTTTAGACTTCAGACTGTTTAAATTTAATTATTTTAATTGTTTTTCAATTTATATCTTTTTATATGTCTTCTAAAAAAGAATTTAATGAGGAATACTTTAAGTCAGAAATTTAAAATGTATAATTTATACAAAAATACTCCCACCTTTTTGTCGGCATCCTTATTTTCACTTAAAATATTCGCCTGCCTTTCTCTTTTAATTGTATATTCTTTTCCCTGTAATTAGATCTTTCTTTCAAATGTTTCATGTTAAACCAGATGTCAGTATCAATGGCTTATCCAAATATTTTTAATGTTTGGAAATTAAATCTTTTGATGTAGAGACTTCAACTTCAAAAAAGCTACATGGTAGAGAAAGGCAGCAATACTAACTCTGATTTTGATTATAATCATGCAATAATCTCTCACCCACTTACTTGCTGCCACAATTCATTTGCTACTTCTAAGCTAAGTCCTGTTTTTTTTAAAATTTTAATGTTATTATGTCTTTTCTGTTGCTGACGAATGCTTTCAGCAGACACGTTCGTCTTTTTTTTTTATGTTGCGTTCCTTTTTCAGGTTTAACCTTACTTTGTTTTTCTAATTTTTTATTGTGGTAACCTGATTGCAGTCTCTACACTTATTGCGAGTTCAATTTTGATATTTTTTTCGCCAATGCGAGCAGATTCAGTCGCCTGTATAAGTCACAAAAGCACCAAATTTTTTCTAAGTTTTGAACTTTCTGAAATTTTGATTTATTTTATTTGTGAAAATATTAATTTATAGAAAGAAAAACAAAACTTTAGTGTATATATATATTACAAAGTCTTACTTATAGTCCGAGTAGTTAATCTATAATTCCTCTGTAACCCTATGATGCTCAATGAATTCTTGAGAATAATGTCGCCTAAAAGGATGATATGCTGCGCATCTTTTTCACTGAGATCGCTCCTCATTAAGACATCAATGGAATCAATCAGATCCTAAATAAAATTCATTTTATATGGGAATACTTCAGCTATTTCATGAAGGAAATTACTACGCGAAATACATAAATAAAATACTTTTTTTTCAAAGTTAAATAGATTNTATATATATATATATATTTATATTTATATATATGCGCTTTAGGGCAAATACTTTTTTTTCCAAAAGATAAATTATTTGCTGTCAAATTGTAAACACTAGATTTGTTTAAACAAGCATCATCTCAAAACATTTTTTGTTATATCGAGCAGTGGAGGTGGTGCTGGAAATTTGACAAAGAATTCACATAAGAAAGGCATTTAATAAGAATCACAGTTAGTCCCCTTTCCCCAAGGCTAGCAAACACACAGTTTTCCTTCAACGCTCCTGAACAACATTAATCTTCTGATAAAATACCCACTTTAACACTGCAAAGTTATTTTACTAACATTTTCATAATACTATAACATATTACGCACCAAAAGCACTTGCGATATTTAAAAAAACAAAAAAACAATCTAATTTCGTAATTTCAAAGACATTGTGTTGTCTTTTTCTTTCCCTTGAAAAACAAGGGGTTAGGAGTGGGTTAGACTATTTGACAGAATGTCTTTTCTTCGGAAACGAGTCTATGTGGAAAATTTCACCTCGAAAGGTAGAATTTATTTGAGTCAATTAGCGGTTCGAAGATTTTGTCATCCACAAACAAAAGCGAAGTTAATATAAAGGATTTTAACATTCTTTTACACATATCTAGCCTAATGTCATGTCAGAGTTTTATGGATGTTAGGGGTCCAGCATCTGCAGCAGCCTTTCTTTCAGATGTCCAAAAGCCAATGTAGCCTGTCTGCAAGATGTCCAATGACTAAATTGGTATGTCTGTCAGCAGCTACTGTTGCCTTTCTCCCAGATGTCCTGCGTCTGAAGCAGACGCTTTGTCATATGGCAAGCAATAAATTAGTATGTATTCCAGATGCTCAGCAGCTACAGAAGCCTCAATTTCAGATGTCCAACAGCTAATGTAGCCTGTATACCAGATGTCCAGAGACTAAAGTGACGGCTCTTCCAGATGTCATCCGACAAAAGTAGCTGACCTGCATTCGGCTAGTAACTGATAGTACAGAGCCCCCTGATAGTATAGGGCCTCCTGATAGTATAGGGCCTCCTGATATAATGGAGCCTTCTGATAGTATAGAGCCTTTTGATAACATAGAGACTCCTGATAGTATAGAGCCTCCTGATATGATAGAGCCTCCTGATAGTATAGAGCCTCCTGATATAATAGTGTCTCCTAATAGTATAGAGCATCATAATAATATAGAGCCCAATGATAATATACAGCCCCTGATAGTATAGAGCCTCCTGATAATTTAGAGCATCATGATAATATAGAGCCCCTGATAGAATAGAGGCCCCTGATAGTGTAGAGCCCCCTGATAGTCTATATTACCCTGATTGTATATAGCCCCTGATAGTATAGAGCCCGAAGATAGTATAGAGCCCCATGATACAAGTGATAGTATAGAGCCCCCTGATAGTTTAGAGCCCCCTGATAGTATTGGGCCCCCTGATAGTAAAGGGCCCCCTGATTGTTTATAACACCCTGATAGTATATAGCCCCATGATACTATCGAGCCCCATGATAGTAGAGAGCATTCTGATCGTATGGATTATCCTGATAGTATAGAACCCCTGAAAATATAGGACCCCTTAATAGTATAAAACCCCTTGATAATATAGAGTACCCTGATAGTATAGTCTCTTGACCTTATAGGACATACACCTAATACGTTACTTGCCCCTCGCGACAACACCGAACTCTGGATGTGTGTTATGGTATTATAAAAAAGACCTACACATGTCTTCCTTTATTTCCTTTAGGATAATCCGTCCACACTATTGTCCGCCTAATGCCATGCTATAAGCCAGTGTTAGAAACAACAAAAATTCAGACAAACCTACTGAACTGTGGTCAGATTAGGCGACAAAAAAACGTCAAGGTTGTTTGTAATGTACAGATTTGGACACGTTTATAAATATTTGCCCGGACATTGACGAGATAACCAACACCGTCAATTCCTACATTAAGTTCTGTGTAGAAGAAATCATTCCCAAAAAACAATCCGAGTATTCAACAACAATAAACCCTGGATGTGCAAAGAAAAAAAGGAGGCCTTACACCATACAGGTTTTTGATGAACGATCAGGATTTGATTAAAGCTAAAAAAAATATTGAATAAAAATATTTATCATGGGAAGAACCAATAGAAACAAAAATTTCGAAAAATTGATCCATATTAACAACTCAAAAGCTTTTTGGGCAGGACTAATGCAAAAAAACAGGATATACTCCTAAGCGACAATGCTTATATGTTGAGGACTTGAGGAATTGTGCTTACGACTAAAATGACTTTTATGGTCGTTTTGACAGCCTGGACTTTGCAATGTACACTATGAGATAATGAATTTATTTCAAGATGGCAGTAGTTCACAGGATGGTACATTATTGTTCACCGAACAAGGAGTGGTGTCATTATTTAAACAAGTGGAAGCAGCCAATGCCTCGGGATCAGACAAATTAAGTGGTCGGCTCATTAAACTATGATCAGAGATGGTCTCTTACATTGTTTGTCACATATTTCATAAATCTTATGTAACTCACACAATACCAGTCATTTGGAAAACTCCAGAAATCATACCAGTTCCAAAGAAAAATAAAGTAACGTGCAACAACGACTTACGACCTGTTGCACTTACCTCTATAATAATGAAATGTTTTGAGAAAATAATTCTGAAAGAAATTTTAAATAAAGGACAGCTAAAATTTGTCCCCCACAAATTTGCTTATAAACCTGCTAGAGGCACAGTAGGTGCAATCTTACCATTGTTTGAAAGACTTTATCATCACCTAGACAGCCCTAAAATATATGCTAGAGTGCTTTTCTTAAACTTTTCATCAGCATTTAACACTATTCAACCAAACCTTATGATTAAGAAACTTTCCTTGTTAGGTGACAATTTAAATATTCAGGCTTGGATACTGAACTTACTAAAAAAACGACCACAACATTTCAAAGTAAATAACCAATTATCTCTAACCTGAGAAATAAGCACCGGTGCAACACAAGGCTGCGTTCTCTGTTCTGTACTTTATACCATATATACCATTGATATTCAAAGCTAACGAGACACCTTTCCAATATTAAAATTTTCTGACGATACCACCATTGTTGGCTTAATATCTGAAGGAGAAGGCCTATACCGCAATTTATCAATTGGTGCGATGACAATTGAATATCTCAAAAACAAAGGAAATGGTTGTTGATTTCAGGGGGGGGGGGACACCAGATTACAGATCTCAACATAAAAAAATCAAAGTGTAGAGAAAGTGGAGGCATAAAAGTACATAGGTGTCACAATTAATAATAAGCTAACATGGCATGACACGGCCAAATGATGTATAAGAAATTCAACCAAAGACTGTTCTTTGTAAAAAAATAAACTGTACATTTTCGGGGTAAACAGAAAAGTCCTTCACTTATTCTACAGTGAAACAATAGAAGCCTACTTCATTTCAGTATTACCTACTGGTGTTAAAATTCATTGTTGATATTAAACACCGCATAAACATACTAATCAAGAAAGGTAGGAACATCACACAAACTAAACATCCTTCACTAAAAGAACTATTTGACAAAAAGAAGTCTTTGTAAAACTAAGCACATTTACGATGATACATCACACCCTTTTCATCACAGATAATTAGGACCAGGCCAATCGGAAAAAAAATTGTTCCATCAAGGCGAGGACTGAAAGATATAAAAAAGCATTTGTTCCCAAATCTATACGAATTTACCGGCGTGTTCCCTCTGAGAACTAATGAGTCCCTGATTTGGCTAAGAGGGCTCACTGAATGGCTGTTTGAGATAAATTATTATACATGTCTTGTGTTCACATTGTTTTATTTATATGCTCAAGATGTATAATGCAATGCAAAAAACATGTCCATTTATTTGGATCAATAAAAGAATAGTATCTTAACTAACTCATTGATAATATAGAACCCACTGATATTATAGAGCCTTCTGTTGGTATAGAGCTACCTGATAGTATACAGCCCCCTGATAGTATGGAACCCCTTGATAATATAGAACCCCCTGATAGTATTGAGTCTCTAGATAGTATAGAGCCCCATGTTAGAATATAGTCCCTAATAATATATAACCCATAATGGCATAGATCCCCCTAATAGCATAGAGCTCCCTGATAGTATATATCCCCTTAATAGCATTAAACCCCCTGATAGTATAAAGCCTCCTGATATTATGGAGCCTTAAGGTAATATAGGGCCCGCTGTTGGTATAGAGTTTCTGATAGTATAGAGCCCAATTTATAATATAGAGCCCCATGCTCATATAGAGTCCCCTGATAGTATTGAGCATATAAGAAATGTCACTTTGCTCTGCATTACTCCAGCCTTTCACAGAACTTATGTCTGTCACGCTGGCCATAGTTTTTTTCCTGGTCGAAATTAACCAGGCGATGCAGTCATTCATTAACCATTGTTGGAGTGTGAAGATTGATACAGTTTAACCTTTTTGCTGTATATGACCAAAAATGGGCATTGCTCATAAGTGGTTGAACTATTGCTCTTGTCACTTGTCAGAGATTTCCGCAAATATTTTAAGAGAGTTTTTGATGATAGAGATGTCCCTATAATATTATAGTTTACAGTGCCACTTCCTCCTTTCAACACTTTTGAAATATGATTTTGAGCCATTAGATGATACATAGTCCACAAGCAAGATTGCTACTGCATTTTATTCATCTACATATTCATTCTCCTTTTTCGTATTTTGTCTTATTGCATTTCGAAATTCTTCATCAAGGATATTGGCTTCTGTGTGAACTTGCTTCTGTGTGCCCTGGCTTCTGTCTGCCTTGTGCATTTTAACTATTTAGTACAGTCCTATCAGCAGAAATGAACAGCTTTCGTAAGTCATCCATCCTTCTCTTATTGACTTGAACTTCATCAAACAGCGGATTCTAATTTTAATCATTTTTTACAAAGGTGGTGTCTAAGGATTCATCCCTGACTTAAATGGTGTTGACTCTTCTGTAGAGCTCTGATGGTTACTGGTCAAATAGGAAATTGTATTCCCTTAACGCAAACTTTCCAGTAAGCTTCCTTCGTATTTTCATCAAATTTCTTAATATTTCTTTCTGGCAGAGCTATAGTTTAAAATCTTCTAACTTCCATTCTTTAATTTAGGTATACTTTAATCAAAAACAATTATGGGGAACAGTCATCAAAAATTCATTTCGTTATAATATGTTATAGTTATAGTATATTGGTCTCATAATTTGTATCTACGTATTTTAATTTTGTAAGAAAATCTCAGTTCGACTCTCTAACTCGACATACCTTATGATATAAAAATAAATTTACCTCGAAAGATTCGATAGTCATCAAAGTCTTGGACAACACTTCAAGTATCTGAAGCACCATTTGGACATCTCTTGGAATTAAGTGACTACTTTGATTTAATGACGCTTTCAGTTTCTGCGTTAGCTCACTAACATTTACAGTTTGGTTTAGAGACGGGTCTTTTATCTAAGAAATTCATAGAGTCTTCATAAATGAAAATATACAATTAAGATAAAACATACTCTTTTTTAGTATTTATCTATTTAAAAATAATAATTAAATGCAACTTTTAGTTATGGCCCTGATATATGAGGTCCTACTCAATACTATCTGCATTTATTATTAATTATTAGGGAATAAATTAAAAATGATTTCTTAAGTTCATTTTATTTGGAAAAGTAATTGTTAAAGTCCAATAAAAATAAAGTGGATTTTAATAAGTTGTAAATGTGGCGCCATCATCTTCTCTAACTCCCAGTCTTGCCATTTCAAATACAGGAATACCTCGAACTCTAGAGAGCTTACATTTCAGAAACAGTCGCGCATCACGAGTAACTGCGAGTGCTGTGTACAATTTATTAAAGAAATCCTAATAAATGCTTATTTCTAGATAATAAATAAGCACTGCCCTTAAGCTGTTTGAACGCAATACTGGAAAGAGGCATTTTTAACCTTTATATATAAACAACATAGTTAAATTAAAATGACTGACACAAATAGAACAAAAAATAATTGTTAACATGAAAATAGAGTACAGTATCACTTATCGGTTTTTACCGAACTATTTCATTGACATTACGTTATTCTAATGTTACCCCAGAAGTAGTTCATTCACAGAACGTCATTCTAATTTTACCCCAGTAGTAGATCATTTACATTACGTTATTTTAATGTTAACTCTACACTAGTTCATTCACAGTATGGCATTCTTATGTACGATATACAATATACTAATGTTATCCTTACAGTAGTTCATTCACGGTACGGTACACTAATGTTACCCCTACAGTTGTTAATTCACAAAATGGTATAATAATGCTACCCTTACACTAGTTCAGTCACAGTATGTTAAACTTATGTTAATCCTACAGCAAAGTAATAAACTGGATGTGGTTTTCATTTGCACTAACAATAAGTTTAAAACAAATTAACGAATGGGAATGTAAACTAAATGATTGACATTTTTATGACATTGTGATTAATATGAACTAGGTAAACTTTATATGTCATAATTCATATAGAACGAAAGTAAACTTTATGTTTCACAGAAGTCATATAGAAAGAATGTAAAATTTATATGCCACAAGAGTCAGCTATAACAAAGTTACTTGTGTTTGTCCTAGGAGTCATATATAAAGAAGAAAACTTTATATGTCACAAGAGTAATTTAGAATGAATTTAAGCATAATTATGTCACAGGAGTTATATAGAGTGAAGGTCAAAATTATATGTCCCATAATTTATAAAGAATGAAGATAAAATTTATGTCCCAAATGTCATATAGCCATAAAGAAAGAAGGTAAAATGTATATGTCATAGGAGTCATAAAAAACGAAGAATACTTATGTGTCACAGAAGTCATATAACGAAAGAAATTTCATATGTCACAGAAATTATATATAATGAATATAATCTTTAGATGTTATATATGTCATACAGAATGTTCATGCTTCATGTGTCGTAAAAATCATTTAAGGAAATAAGCTTTTTAAGTCCCAGATCTCAATTAGAATGAATGGAAGCTTCCATTGTAACAGAAGTCATATAGGACGAAGTTAAAGTAATTAAATATCATATGTCAAAAGTCAGATAAAAAGGTAAAAATTATGTGCCACATAAAGAACTCATACACAGCGAAGATAAAGTGAATAAACATTATGTTGCATAAGTCAAATAAAATAAAGGTATTCTTCACATGTCACAGACGTCCTATACCGAAGATAAATGTAAATATGTTCCAGAAGTCATATATAATGAAGGTAATTTGTATATGTCAGAGAATTTATATGCATAAGTAAACTTAATATGTCACATTGGTCTTATATAATGAGGTAAACTTTATACACCAACAAAGTCATATATCACAATTTAACTTAATATTTCACAGACATCATATACCATAGGTAAATTTAGTATGTCGCAGAGATCATATGTAATGAAGGTAAACTTCATATGTCACAGAAGACATATACCATAGGTAAACTTAATATGTAACAGAGGTTATTTAGAACAAAGTTACAATTCAACGACAAAAAAAGGTGGGAAATAAGCATTGTATGTAATATACTGAGAGAGTAATGTTATTCCTTTAATTAAAAGTTAAATAAAGACGTACATATAAATTATATGTTAGCAATGATTTTTTTAAAAGATCGCTAACCTATGATTGGAATAACAAATGTAAATTCATAGGGTCCATTAGAAATTTAGGAATGCAATTGGTGACACCCCAAAAGTGAATTTACGAGGTCAAAGTGCACCAATTAATAAGTGCACATACGCAAGTAAGTTAGTTATATTGCATAACTTAATACAAATTAAATACATTACATCTTTTTGTTATGTTTTTGTCTTTGCTTAGAGTGGTCATGTAAATCTTTACAAAACCAATGGGACAAAACAAGTCTTGAAAAGGGAATATTGTTAAACAGAAAGTATTTAAAAACTAATTTTGTTGAGATAGAAGCCTGTTCAAACGTAAAATTGGATTTGAAACATTAAAACAGATATGGATGTCAATCTAACCTTCACCAAACAAACATTAAAACAGATATGGATGTCAATATAACCTTCACCAAACAAACATTAAAACAGATCTCCATATCATTCTTACTTTAACCAAACGACCATTAAAAAATATCTCCATCCCATTCTCATCTTAACCAAACAAACATTTAAACAATGTTTGTGCAAATTGATTTCATTCTTATTGGTTTTATTTTAATAGTCTTCATTCTAATCAGTTTTATTCTAATTTATTCATTCTATTTGGTTTCATTCATTCTAACTGGTTTCATTCTAATCGGTTTTATTCTAATTGATTCATTCTATTTGGTTTCATTCATTCTGACTGGTTTCATTCTAGCTAGTTTTATTCTAATTGATTCATTCTATTTGGTTTCATTCATTCTAACTGGTTTCATTCTAACTGGTTTTATTCTAATTGATTCATTCTATTTGGTTTCATTCATTCTAACTGGTTTCATTCTAACTGTTTTTATTCTAATTGATTCATTCTATTTGGTTTCATTCATTCTAGCTGGTTTCATTCTAACTGGTTTTATTCTAATTGATTCATTCTATTTGGTTTCATTCATTCTAACTGGTTTCATTCTAACTGGTTTTATTCTAATTAATTCATTCTATTTGGTTTCATTCATTCTAACTGGTTTCATTCTAACTGGTTTTATTCTAATTGATTCATTCTATTTGGTTTCATTCATTCTAACTGGTTTCATTCTAACTGGTTTTTATTTCAGTGATTTTATTCTAATTGATTTTATTCTTATAGGATTCATTCTTATTGGTTTTATTCTAATTGATTCATTCTATTTGGTTTCATTCATTCTAACTGGTTTCATTCTAACTGGTTTTATTCTAATTGATTCATTCTATTTGGTTTCATTCATTCTAACTGGTTTCATTCTAACTTGTTTTATTCTAATTAATTCATTCTATTTGGTTTCATTCATTCTAACTGGTTTCATTCTAACTGGTTTTATTCTAATTGATTCATTCTATTTGGTTTCATTCATTCTAACTGGTTTCATTCTAACTGGTTTTTATTTCAGTGATTTTATTCTAATTGATTTTATTCTTATAGGATTCATTCTTATTGGTTTTATTCTAATTGATTCATTCTATTTGGTTTCATTCATTCTAACTGGTTTCATTCTAACTGGTTTTATTCTAATTGATTCATTCTATTTGGTTTCATTCATTCTAACTGGTTTCATTCTAACTGGTTTTATTCTAATTGATTCATTCTATTTGGATTCATTCATTCTAACTGGTTTCATTCTAACTGGTTTTATTCTAATTGATTCATTCTATTTGGTTTCATTCATTCTAACTGGTTTCATTTTAACTGTTTTTATTCTAATTGATTCATTCTATTTGGTTTCATTCATTCTAACTGGTTTCATTCTAACTGGTTTTTATTTCAGTGATTTTATTCTAATTGATTTTATTCTTATAGGATTCATTCTTATTGGTTTCATTATAATTTAAGATATTAAAATTGTCTTCTTTCTTATTGGTTTAATTCTAATTGATTTTATTTTATTAAAAAAAAGTCTAATGGGTTTAATTTTAACTGGTTTTAATCTAATTGGCTCCATTATCATTTGTTTAATTCTAATTGGCTTCATTCTAATTTGCTTTAATTCTAAATAAATTCCATCTAATTGGCCTCATTGTAATTTGTTTTAATCTATTTGTGTTCATTTTAATTGAATTCAAACAAGCGAGCTGTACTCTGTTGCACGGATATTTGAGACTTGTCACTTGACCAGGACTTTCATTGGAAGATATATTTTGAATGGACTAGTGACGTGATTATGCCACTGAGGAGCGTATTATTTAGTTATAAGACGATTGACTGGACCATAAAAGGTGGAAAACATTAAATGGACATATTAAACGATTAAAGGTAACGTGCCACTTTATCAGTGAAACCTTATATTAGCCCCTATATACCTTAACTACACTATCTACCCCATATACCCTATATACCACAAGGCAACTGCAACCTGATTTATGTCAACTTATAATTATTGTATTTGTTATTGTAAATTTAAGACTTGTATCTCTTTTTTTTTAATAGTTTGTTTCGATTTTTGTTGGACAATTTATTCTTTTTTTGTAATAATATAATTGCATCTCAAAGTTTGGATTTTTAAACAATTGTTATTGTATAAATATGAATGGAGTTAAATATTCTGATCATTTTATTAAAAGTTTTACAGAAATTACGAAAAGTTTTTAGTTTTATCAAGGTTTGGCTTAGTTGGGTTACACGTTAAAGTACATTTGATGATGTTACAAGTAGTCTACTTACGCTTTCAAGTATCTCAGAGAGAACGTTTAGCGAACAGTTGTTCAAATCTAAAGCCTCCCACTGTTTGTCTTTGTTGCACAGTATGGATACATTTCCTATTTTTAAGAGAAGAATCATTGTTAATTAAAATATACTAGACAATATTAAAAATCTAAACACTAAATATTACACAAAGACATCAACACAATTAAAGCATCAAACATCTAAATGATGAATGCACCAAGACATTTAAACAATGAATTCACAAAGACATAGAAACAATAAATGCACCAAGGTATCTAATCAATGAATGCACCAAGATATAAAAATAAAGAATCGACCAAGATATTCTATACAACGTTAATGGTAAAACTATTGCAATACAAAAAAATGATAACTCAAACTAATGGCAAAATAAGGGCTATACAAAAAATTATATCTCAAACTAATGGCGAACAATATTTTTTTTTTATATATACATGAAACCTATAACATAACTATCGTAAATAAACAAATATTACAAGCACAAGAAACTGTCGTCAACTTACCATAATAACCTGCGGGACAGCTGGTGGTGTCAAAAGATACCCACGTCAACTTACCATAACAGCTTGCAAGATAGCTGGTGGTGGCACAAGATACTGCCGTCAAGCCACTAAAAGAACCTGAGGGACAGCTGCTGGTTGCAATGGTCGTTGCAAAATAAACTTCAGTCAACTTACCATAATAACTTGTAAGATAGCTACTTACAGCACAAGATACTGACGTCAAGTTACCATAATAACCTGCATGACAGTAGATGTCGGCACACGATACTGCCGACAACATACGATAATAACTTTTAAGACAGCTACTTTTGGCACAAGATACTGCGGTCGACTTGCCATAATGATCTGCTGGATAGCTGGTGGTAGCACAATATACTACCGTCAACTTACCATAACAAAAGGAGAGAAAGCTGGTGACTTTACAAAAATAAGGAAGCCAACTTACCATAATAACCTGTGGGACAGCTTGATGTGATAGAAGATATTGCCGTCAACCTATCATAATGATTTGTAAGACAACTACATGTGGCACAAGATACTGCCATCAATTACCATAATAAACTGCGGGACAGCTGGAGGTGGCAGAATATACTTTCTTTAACTTATCATAATGACTTGTAAGACAGCTACATGTTGCACAAGATACTGCCGCCAATTACCATGTTAACCGGCAAGATAGCTGATTGTGGCACAAGATACAACGGTTGACTTACCAAAATAACCTGCAGTTCAGCTACACACGGTACAATATATTGCCGTCAACTACTAAAATAAATTTAGGACAGCTACTGATGGAACCATCTACCGCTGTCAACTTACTATAATTACTTGTAGGACAGAAAATGTTGGCAAATGACACTGCCTTAAACTTACCATAATAACCTGCGAGACAGCTGGTGGTCAAACAAGATGTAGACGTCAAATTACTATAATAACCTGTGGGACAACTTGTGGTGGCACAAGATAGTGCCGTTAACTTAACATAATATACTGCGGGACATATGGTGGTAGGATAAGATAGTGTTTTAAACTTAATATAATATCCTGTGGGACAGCTGCTGGGTGCACAATATACTGCCGTCAACTTACCATAATAATCTGAAGGACAGCTGATGTTGGCTAAAGATACTGCAATCAACTTATTAACATCACCTGCATGACAGCTGCCTGTGGCACGAGATATTGATGTCAACTTACTAGAATAACCCAGGGGACAGCTGGTGGTTGCAAAAGATACTGCCGTCAACTTAACATGAAAATGTGCAGGACACCTACTGGCGACACAAGATAGTGCCGTCAAATGAATGTAGTAGCCTGAGGGAATGCTACTGACGGCACAATATGCCGCTGTCAACTTACCATAATGTTTTGTAGGTCTCTTACTAGTAGCAAATGATACTGTCGTAAACTTACCATTATAACCTGCCGGACAGCTGGTGGCTGCACATAATACTGCCGTCAAATTACTATAATAACATGTGCGACAGCTTGTGGTCGCACAATATAACAGAAAATAATCTGCTAAAAATGGTGGTGGCACAAGATAATAATAATAATAATAAAGTTCATTTCAAAAACACGCTTCATCCCCAAAGGCTCGAAGCGCGGTAAAAAGTCAACAAAAAACAAATCAATAATTTACCACATTTAAAACAAATGCAACACTACAAAAACTAATTACAAGCATACAATGGCAAAGTCTTTCTACCCATTTCAACCCTAAGCAACACAACCAATATGCATTAACTGGAAAATAAGGTAGGCAATCATCCCAGTAGGTGTTTGCAAAATAGAAGTGTCTTTAAATCGGTTTTAAAGGACTCCAGTGTCTGGTTGTTTCTGAGATCGACAGGAAGGGCGTTCCAAATTGTTGGAACAGCACATGCGAAAGTGCGCTTTCCGTAAGTCTCAAGGCAAACACGTGGTGTCGAGAGTAGCCACTATCGGCTGAGCGGAGCTCTCTAGTGGGTACATAAGGCGTCATCAGCTCTTTCAGATAGGACGGCGCCAAGTCATGTAAGCAGCTGTAGCACAAAGTTGCGATTTTGTACTCTATGCGAGCACTCACCGGCAGCCAGTGCAACTCTCTCAGAAGTGTTTTTGCATAATCGAACTTGCGTTTGCGGAGAACAATGCGAGTCGCATTATTCTGTGCTATTTAAATTTTATCCAGAAGCGTAGCTGGAAGACCCACCATGAGAGCATTGCAATAGTCCATGCGTGATAGCACACATGCAGACATGAGCCTCTTTGTTGCATCAATTGTTAAGAAGAGCCTGATGTGACTAATTCTGCAGAGCTCCAGAAAAATCGCCCTGCATAGCATGTTAATATGATTTTCAAAAGTTAGTCTTCTATCTAGGTAGACACCCAGGTACCGCACTGTTTGAGCTAACTCAATACGCTCACCTAAGAGAGTAATGGATGTCGTATTATTTGCAGAACTTTGCTTCTGAGCGGTCGCGATGGGGAGCAGCTCAGTCTTATCATCATTCAATGTCAACTTACCATAATAACCTTCGAAACAACTGGTTGTCGTACAAGATACTGCCGTCAACTTACCATAATAATTTCTAGAAATCTTCTTGTTGACAAGATACGTCCGTTAACTTACCATACTAAATTGCGGGACAGCTAGTGGTGGAACAAAGATACTGAAGTCAATATATTATATTAAAATAACCTGAGGGACAACTGGTGGTTGCACAAAATACTCCCGTCAACTTACCATAATAACGTGCGTTACAGCTGGTGGTGGCACAACATACTGCTGTCAACTTAACATAATATCCTAAAGGACAGCTGGTTTCTGCACAATAAACTACCATCAACTTGCTGAAATAACCTGCAGGGCTGCTGCGCTAGATTTTGCTGTCAACTTTCCCTAATAACCTGCGGGACAGCTAAAAGTGGCACCAGATACAGCCGTCAATTAACTATAAAAAACTGCGGACATCTGGTAGTTGCAAAAGATATTTCCTTCAAATTACTATGATAAATTTCAGGACACCTACTGGTGGCAAAAAATAATGCTGTCTTCATATTTTGTAGGACACGTACTAGTGGCAAATTATACTGCCGTCAACTTACCATTATAACCTTGCGGACAGCAGGTGGTGGCTCGAGATACTGCCGTCAACTTACTATAGTAACTTGCTGAACAGCTGGTAGTGGCACAATATACTGCCGTCAACTTACCATAATAACCTGCGGACAGCTAATGGCGGCACAATATACTGCCATCAACTTAACTTAATTATCTGCGGAAAACTTGTGGTGGCATAAAATACTAAAGACAAATTAGCATAATAATCTTCGTTATAGCTGGTGGTCGTTGAAGGTACTGCTGTCCACTTACCATAATAACCTGCAGGACAGCTGCTGAAGGCGGCCTGGCCAATGGTTGTCTCCTCGAATTTAAAACATTCATTTGCAAACTTTGGGCATGTCTCTGAAGAACAAATTAATATAAACCAGAGTTGTTTGTTTACAAAAGAAAACAATAAAATGCGCTTCTTCTTCTAGGAAAATGAGTTTAGGGACATAAGAAATCACCGAATGTACGAAATAAAAGGCAATAACATTAATAATGGGATGGAGGAATGATTGTGGATTCAAATAAATATATTTTGGTTAAGCTGTTGTAGGAATCATACATCGACTACCACGCTAGAAGTAGAATTGAGATGCATTTGTTCTAAATGTTGGTCACATTGCTGGCTTATGAAACCTGCAAGACTTGAATATGTCAAAATGATGATCAGTGGATATTGAAAAGACTTTACACCTGGTCGCTGTAATCACAGGCTTTACATTTTTTTTTTAAAAAGGGAATAAATAATCAAGACGTCAAGGTTCCATAGTATGAATCACCTTGTTTTCATTAATTTTGAATTTCTTCATTTTTACAAAAAATATATATACGAGCACCATCCCTCTCGAGCACATTTAATAATTCAGACAAAAATAGTTTACATTTATTTGTTTAATTATATAAAGTTTGTGAAAGGCATAATCAAACACTATGTTCCAGTGCAAGTGGATACGAATGCATTGTACAGGTAACATTAGACACTATTGCCATGCCCCAGTACCACAAGTTGCTATAGCCATGCACCAGTGTCAACCAGTCACTGCAGCCATGTACCTATACCACCAGTACATATAGTTTTGCAACAGAGGAACTAGTCACTATGTCCATGAACCAAAAAATCTATTCGCATTATCTATGAAAAAGGGCTACTAGTCACTATAGCCTTGAACCAACAACACTATTCACTATAGCCATGCACAAAATTTACTAGTCACTATTGCAATGCACCTGTACCATTGGTCCCTAAATCAATGGCTGTACTACTAGTCCATATAACCAAACACCTATACCCCTTGCCACTATAGCCATGCACCGGTAGCTATAGTCAATATAGCCATTCACCAGTAATACCATGTTCTATAGCCATGCACCAGTACCAATAGTCACTCTAGCCATGCACTAGTATCTCTATTCACTATAGCAATGCACCAGTACCAATAGTCACTCTAGCCATGCACTAGTATCTCTAGTCACTATAGCAATGCACCAGTACCAATAGTCACTCTAGCCATGCACTAGTATCTCTAGTCACTATAGCAATGCACCAGTAATTATTGTCACTCTAGCCATGCACTAGTATCTCTAGTCACTATAGCAATGCACCAGTACCAAAAGTCACTATATCCATGCACCAGAACCAATAGTCACTACAGCCATGCGCCAGTACCAATAGTAAATATAGCAATGCACCAGTACCAATAGTAAATATAGTCATGCACCTGTACCAATAGTCAATATAGCAATGCACCAGTAACAATAGTCAATATAGCCATGCACCAGTACCAATAGTCACTATAGCCATACAGCAGTACCAATAGTCACTATAGCCATACACCAGTACCAACAAACACTATAGCCATGCAGCTCTACTTAAAGTCACTAGAGCCATGTACCAGTATCAAAAGTCACTATTGACATGCACCAGTAACAATAGTCACTCTAGCCATGAACTAGTATCTCTAGTCACTATAGCAAAGCACCAGTACCAATAGTCACTCTAGCCATGCACTAGTATCTCTAGTCAATATAGTGACCAATATGATAACATATTAAGAAATGAATCATTAACATACGATGTAGCAGTTATCAATGTATAAGTTCTTTACTGTTTCTGTATTTAAGATTTATAACTGTGAGTTTATATTACGCCATGAAGCAAAATATAGGCATCTTAAAAACAAATTGGACAAGGTCATTAATTTTTTATACACTACCGACATAGTTTCTCACCACTGTTTGGCTTGTATCCATCTTCTTGGGAATTTACCACTGGATACGATGTCTCCCAGCAGGTCGTATGGTCAGCAGTGGCCTGATAAAGGAATGTGATAAATATTGACATATAACGTATGACAGGGACTAACTAAATTCCGCTATGTATTTTGCATACTTCTTCTAAAACTGTAATAATCAGACATACCGTGTAAAATTCTTGTTCATCTAGAAAGGTGGCACTATGAATCGAAAAATAAATATTTTTAGTATAAACCACTTCATTAAAGGAATATTCATATGTCGCAGTCTAGATTGCATGTATTTTACCCGACTTTGTGAGTCTAAAGAGCTCCATAACACTGGCGAGACGCTTATGTCAACGTAGGATGTTGATGACGTCTCATATTGTTGTTTACTCGTAGAGGAAGAACAGGCCTTGTTGTAGATTGCAAGTGCACATGCGCTTCCATTGCAATCCATTCCTTTTAAGTCGTTCCAGTCTTGCCAGTCCTTGCCCTTGACTTGTTGACGGAGACCAACACATTGATAACACATTACTCTTTTTATTCCAACGCTGCACTCGCAGTGTTCATTAACGGAAGTACATTCCTGTGGATCCTGACCTACGCATCCTTTTCCTTTGTATGAGAGTAATTTTATTCAATGTTAATAGGGAAATGCACATTGTGAATTTTCATTTATTTAATGACTTATTTAAATATTGTTAGAACAAAAAATGATTCGAATAAAACAAAGTAGTCCCAAAAAAAAAAATAAAAAAATAACTGTCTACAATTTCATTGAGCGTATCCAAGAATTGATTTTGATTTTGGTAACATATCAAGACCAAATGTCATGGAGTAATGTTAATCATTGAAGACTGATGTACCGGGGTATTACACGACCATTTTCTCTTTAAAATTGCATAATTTTCTTTTTAGAGCTAAAGTTATTCAATATCCTGCAGTTCATCAATTAGCCTTATACATTATATGATGTTTTAGGAAATTGATCGTTTCTTATCAAACAACTTTAAAAACGTTAGGCAAAGTATATCAAATGCATGGGTACCAGCAGCGACAGATATATTTTTCTTTCTGGGACTGGCACAAACATAACAAAGAAAATAAAGTAGACAAAATAACAGCATTAAAAACTAGAAGCTGTCACCCTATGTTATCGATATAATAAGTGATGGCATTTTGCAATCATTTCTAACTGCAATGTGAACTAGATTTAGTGTTGATTGTGAGTGCTTCTTCTAAGTGTTACATTGTGGGGATAGTCCATAGTGTTAGAGTATCAGAGTTCACACGGCATTGTTACTTTTTATAATGACCAAAAGATACTGATTATAGTGACCAAGTGTTACCTATTATAGTAACCATATGTTACTTATTATAGGTACTAAGTGCTACTCATTATACTGAATAACTGTTAATTTTTATAGTTATTATGTCGTACTTATTATACTGATAAAGTGTTGCTTATAATAGTGAACAAGTCTTACTTTTTATAGTGACCAATTTTTAATGATTAAGGTGACACATTGTTACGTGTTATAATGACTAAATGTTACTTATTATAATGACCTACTTATTACATGTTATAGTAATTAAGTGTTACTTATTAAAGACACCAAAAGTGTCTTAATATTGTCACTGGATGTTCCTTATTATAGTGACAAAGTGTTATTATTATAGTGACCAAATGTTACTGCTTATAGTGACTAAATGGTACTTATTATAGTTACTAAGTGTTAATGTTATAGCGACAAAGTGAAATTTTTTTTTATAATAACAAAGTCGTACTTATTATAGTGACCAAGTGTTATTTATTATGGAACCTAGTGTGACTTACAATACTGACCATGGGTTACTTATTATAGGGACAAAGTGTTAATTATAATAGTGAACACGAGCCAGTTTTTATAGTGACCAAGTGTTACTGATTAAAGTGAAAAATTGTTACTTGCCATAATGACTAAGTATTTCTTATTATAGTGATCAAAATTTTACATATTATAGTAACTAGGTGTTACTTATTAAAGACAGCATGAGTTGTTTTTGTTTTTTTAAATATTGTTACCGAATGTTACTTATTATAGTGAAACAGTGTTATTTATAAAATAACCCAGAGCAACTTATCAAAGTTAGCAAGTGTTACTTTTTATAGTGTCAAAGTGTTACTTATTATACTGACCAAGTTTTTCTTATTAAAGTGACAAAATGGTATTATTATATTGACCAAATATTACTGATTATAGTGATCAAGTGTTACTTATTATAGTGACATTTTTTTATTTATAAAAGTGAGCAAGTGTTTCTTGTTATAGTGATTATTTTTACTTATTAATTTTTACTTATTATAGTTACTAAATGTTACTGATTATAGTGACCAAGTCTTACTTATTATACTGACAAAATATTATTTAATATAGTGACCAGGTGTTACTTGTTAAAGTGACAAAATGCTGCTTTTTATAGTGATCTAGTGTTGTTTATTATAGCAACCAAGTATTTCTTTTTTTAGTTAAAACGTTTTACTGATTATATTTACTAATTGTTAATTTTTTTAGTGACTAAGGGTTTCTTATTATAGTGTCCAAGTGTTACTTATTATAGTAACCACATTTTACCAAATGTTACTTATTATAGATATATAGTGTTACGTATTATAGTTTCATTTATTAGAGCTTCCAATTGCTACTGATTACAGTGACATTGTGTTATCCCTAGAGCCACTAATTTTGTTTCTTTTCATAGCTACCAATAGCTACCAAGTGTTACTTATTATAGTTACCAAGAGTTGCTTCTTATAGTTTTCAAAAGTTACGTATTATTTTGTGATAAAGTGTCACTTATAATAGTGACCTAATGTTAATGATTACAGCTACCAAGTGTTACCAAGTTACTTATTACAGTAACCAAATGTTACTTATTATAGCTAACAGTTATCAAGTGTTACTTATTATATCTACCATGTGTTACATATTATTATTAACGTGTGTTACTTATTATAGTGATATGTTGTTAATTTTTATATTTACCAAGTGTTTCTTATTATAGTAACCAACGTGCTACTTATTATAGTGACCAACTTGTTACTTATTTTAGAGACCAAGTGTGGTCGTGGACTAAAGCAATCGTAAGACATAATTGTTTTCCCCAGACCACAAGTAGAGCTCATCAAACTGCCAGTTAAGTTTCTGCATCTACTGCTTGAGTTGATAATGTATGAAAAGGAAGATCTAATTTAAAACAGTAGGGATGTTGTCAGCATAATCTGATGACGAAAGTCGAGGATTAAGTTCCTGAATAGGCTAGCCTCAATCAGTGACGATGGCATCGACGATGACATACAAAGTTTCAATTTTAAACGTGTCCTGGTCCGTCAATACAGTAAATGTATCATTGCAGACATTTTCCTTATGTTGTGGAGTTTTTTTTTCTTCTTCAAAATCAGTAATTTCTTACGGCATAGAATGTTTTCTTGATAACTGGTTAAATGGTTCAAACCTTTTTTTAGAGACCTAGCTCTCTTTACAAAACTGCTGTTCCTGATAATGTATTTCAGAGTTGTTGTTGTTTTTTTTTTTTTTTTTTTTTTTTTTTTTTTTTTTTTTTTTTTTTTTTTTTTTTGTTTTTTTTTAATTTTCTTTGGTCCTGTATTAAATAAGAACAAATTTTAACATAATCTTTTCAATGGCTAACCTGTGCTCTTTCTATACCAAACAATGAATGTTAGCTGACCAGTATGAGAGAAATCTGGTTTTGAATCGTTTCTGCATTAATAAAATTTGCGGCGTGAAGTTACAATTTTTCCCCCATAAATTTGCGCGCCATCAATTTGATACATTCTTCAAAGGTTCTGGAAGATAAACAAGAAGTTATACCTTAACCAGATGTTCCATATTTTTTATATGAATGTCAAAGTATGAGAACAACTGTTTTAAGTATAAACGTTGTTTAGGTCCGTGAATGATGTCTGTGGTGTTATTATCGTGCCTTCATGATCAGCGGAAAACATGAATAGAATAATAAAATAGTGTGTGGATATAAGGTGTGAGAAAGGGAAGAACGGTTGTGAACTCTGACTGAAATGATAGTTGTCTGAGATTTTAACGATCATTATCTTGTTATTGCCTGTTTATTGGATTTGTGTACTATCATAGCATTGTGTGTACTTTAATACATTTGTGTGAAATTTGAAACCAGTTTGTGTAATAGGGTATCACTTTATTTACTGTGATGCAATTTGCGCAGTTCGTGAATAGTGTTGTGAAATAAACTGTGGTGAATATTTGGTTGTGGGAGTTGTTGATCGTGCGAGTGTGTTTTTTAATTGTAAGTCGCGAAGTCAGAGCGTGGAGTTTGATCGTAGTGTTGAGCTTAAGAGTATTCTGATTGTTTTGTTGGATATAAAAGAACAGTGTGTTAGTCGACAGTTAGAATCAAGGATCGATACAAATTAGAGTCAATGGGTCAATAGCCAAGGGTCATGTTCAGTGTAGTATGACTGAGAAGAATATTGTTCTGCTTATGTTATGTATGTGTTTATGTCAAAATAAAACGCATCATGTACAATGAATCTGTAGTATTGTTGAACGCAAACCAGTCCATGGTATGGATCAGAAAGTAATGCAATCGGAATTTTTGGACAAGACAAAATATTTGATACGCATCAATTGAGTCTAGACAACGAACTAAGGCCGTAATAAATAGAGTAGAAGAAAATCGGACAATGCCTGGGTTGGCCTAATAATTAAGAGACCATCTGGGATCAGTGTTTCTTTCAGAATATTTCCCCGGGGTGGGGGTTGGCATTACAGATTATTGGGGGCGGGGTTTCAGTGCCAGTTGCCAGTGGGCAGTGGTCAGAGACGTAGCTAAGGGTTGGCAAAAGGGGCATACGTCCCCTGGTGCCAGATTAGCTAGGCCACCAAAATGAGCTTTAACTGTGATGGATGGTTTAAAATAATTAGTTTCCGAGTTTGGGGGTAGTGTAGGCCTACAAATGAGTCATGTCACGTGACGCCAAACCCTCTAGTTACGCCCCTTCCAGTGACATTGAAAGGTGAAGGGTGAGATGTTAACTGATGTGTTCTTTATATAGAGGTGCGGCATTTTCTGACAACTGCAAAGTTTGTATCGTGAAATGAAGATCGGCAAAAATACTTGACCACTACGATGACATAAAATCAGCTAGGCTGCTAGGCAGGCTCTTGTCTGCCCACCCAGGACGCGCCAGTGATTGTGTTCCCCGGGTAACGTCGAGCGGGTCGGTGGCCGACGCCTCCTAATTGACAAGCCATCAAAGACTTGTCACTCGTAGCCCGGGGGCGGTCTCCAGCGGAATCCATCGAGCGAACTCCGGTGGAGGCTGTCCTGACAAAGAGACATCCGTGACGTGACAGCCCGTGGCCCGATATCGGGTTGTGGAGGGCATTAAGAGCGCAAGCTCGACGGCCTACTGATGCCATTTGTTAATGTAATATTTCAATGTAAAGTTGAATTCAAAATTTATATTAGACTTTTTGATCGGGGATAGGAAAGTTTTAAGGGTCTTGGGAGGCATTATGGTGCCTGAGTCATATATAACTGAATTCACTTTAAATGTGGCGAGCTCCAGGGTAAAAGTCTGGTACAAGATTAAATTAACTCTATACTGTTACTCTGGTCAGCGCAAGGGAAGGTGTGTAGACAATGAGGTGTGTTGAAGACTGTCACGAAAATTTAAAATTTAAGGGTTCTTTATGCCGCTTAATTGGAATAAGTGTTTCTTTCGGACAATTTTTGGCTGACATTTTAAACTGTCGTGTGAGAAGCGCCAAAATTGGCCGTATATTGAGCAAAGACATATTTAACGCTGCAACAGGGGGACACAACTCAAAACATTCCAGTTGTGGTGCCATTGAGTGTATGCAACTGTTAAGTAGAGAGGCCTATACATTTTTATATGTAATCAAAATTGGTCATTCCAGAAATCGTTTATGAACGACATTATTATGTAAAGAAGACATGTGTTGTTTACAAAATAATGTATACATTTCCCAAAATAAAGTTTATTGAAATTTTTACTTGGAATTTCGAACTACTATAACCTTTTTCAGATAGATTATAAATTGCCACTTAATATTAGGCCTACTTCAAAACATTTTTTACCCAATTGGACAGTATTCACATTGACAAATTAGTAATAAGAATTTCTTCTGAAACAGTTATCTTCAAAACTGGAAATGGCATAATAATTGAAATGATATTTCAAAAATTCTTCTTTAAAAAAGCATTAATTTTAACAAATCCGTGCAACTAGCCGGGGTGTCATTTAAGTGTTGTTTTTATTAAGTGGGGGGGGGGGGAATGAGGGATAGGAATCAAAACTAAAATTTAGTCGTCTTGTATATTACTGGAGTTAACTAATTATAAAAAGTGTTGGACTGCAATAAAGCTTTAAAATATATTAATAAGACACGAACAAATTGTGTCAATAGAACAATATGAGTTAGCTTTAATAATAATTGTACATTATACAGAATTAAACGTTTCGGCACATGCCTTCATCAGTACAAACAAACACAACACATTTAAATAAGTATAAATTAAATTTACATAATGTCAATATATATATCCTACCTAAAACAGAAAAAATATAGGAGAGGGCGCTTAAACCTGACAAAAACAAAGTAAAGAGATGTAGAAAGGAAGTGATTCAAACATAATTGGAAAAACCAAACAGGAAAAAGACATGGCAGCTAAGTAAAACTATGGATTTGGTTCNCATTATGTAAATTTAATTTATACTTATTTAAATGTGTTGTGTTTGTTTGTACTGATGAAGGCATGTGCCGAAACGTTTAATTCTGTATAATGTACAATTATTATTAAAGCTAACTCATATTGTTCTATTGACACAATTTGTTCGTGTCTTATTAATATATATTACTGGAGGCGCCCTTGCAATTCAAATAAAACCTGCAAATTCCCCACACTACCCTACCCAAATGACGTCTCTGGCAGCTAGATGGGAAAGATTGATTATCATTCTAAAATAAAAAAGATAAAAACAGTTACGAATTTTTTTTTTAAATGCTTTTTTTTTGAAAACCTTTGTATTCAGGAAACTTTTTAACAAAATAAACACAATTAAAGAAAACACAAACGCTTTTGATATAATAATTGATGAAATGTGCACTTTTTGTATGCAACTGTTAAATTCTAAATTAAAAATTATCCAAAATTGTTTTAAGTTTCTATTTGATAAAGATCAGCATTAATAGAATCTACTTTATTTATAATTATGCTAATAAAAACATTTTTTTTTAAATATAACTTATAATTAAATTGTTACCAATCTCTATTTTAAAAGTAATGGGATTGAGTATGTTAGATATTTAACAAGAATTATCTTTGAGTTGTAGAACTTGATATTGAAGTAAACTTGTTTGATACCAATAAGTGCGATCAAAGGGAAATAAGAATTTGGTTTATTTTTATGAGCGGCCAGTACACTATTTTTAATCGAATACTGTAAATGTTTTACAAGAATGGGCTTATAAATACGGATCATCAAATATATCGACAGTAACCATATATCATAGATTGCCACTAATTTTAATCGGTTAAAGTCACCTCATAACATTCTTTTGCAAATTAATAAAATAACAATTCAGCATTTTAATTTTTTTTTAAAGTATATAATCGTTAATTTTTTGCACATTTTTTGAGCCGAGGGACACTTGCCTTTCCCGAGGAAGGGGGTGCACCGCCGCCCTGAGAGATGGCTGAGAAAAGTAGTGAAAATTATAGGTAGACTCTTAGAGAAAAGGAGCCAACCAGGTCCCTTTCAGAGTACATTTGGTGCTCTTAATACTTTAAAATCTTAACGTAGAGGGATCGTAACAAAGAGCAATGTGGCAGTGGCATTGCTTGGATTTTCCAAAAGCAGAAAGGCGTATGGTTGACGACCAATCCATGAAAGGGGGACGACTTTGTGACATGCAATCAACGTAAGTATTCCCAAAGCGCCTTTCTGATATTTGAGTGATGGGGCTGTGAAGAGGACTAAGTCATCGCCTCGTCAAACATAAATGTGTAACTTTAAAATTAATTGATAAATTTAGTTTGTTATTATTGTATTCCTAATTGGAGAGGAAAATATAATTAATTCTCTTGCGTAAGCATTGTTATCCTATCCTATTTACTACCCTGACAATTAATTTCACATTCAGGAGATAAAAAGGTGTTATTACGTATAATTTCATTTAGTATTTTTGTATAAGTCTTGTGGGTACTATAAAAACTAGCTAAGTATGGAATTCGTTTTAATTCTATACTATTAATGATTTTTTGTTTGTTTGTCGAGCACTTTCTCCTGAGGGCTTAAGTATGAGTTTGTATCGCTAAATGTTAAATCCTGACCCAGTGGTATTGTAGTTTGAATATGATTATCAAATTAATTATGTTATCGATCCTGACGCTGGATTAGCTCATCGTATATAAACAAATGTGCAATACTGACGTAATGCCAAAGAACCTGCAAATGTTTAGAAAAGTTCGGATTTTTAAAAACAATCATAGTTATTTTCTATTATTCTATGGAAATCGAAATTTGAAAAATAATAAACATTTTATGTCGCATATTTACCCATTCATTTTACATAGGCGAAAATTTACTTTTCAAAATAGAAATGGTTTTAAACTTTCTTAGTTCATAAATAGATAGATAGATAGATATATAGATAGATAGATAGATAGATAGATAGATAGATAGATAGATAGATAGATAGATAGATAGATAGATAGATAGATAGATAGATAGATAGATAGATAGATAGATAGATAGAT
>CAXITT010000106.1:1175144-1205289 GCA_964033795.1 Lymnaea stagnalis | reverse complement strand
GATAGATAGATAGATAGATAGATAGATAGATAGATAGATAGATAGATAGATAGATAGATAGATAGATAGATAGATAGATAGATAGATAGATAGATAGATAGATAGATAGATAGATAGATAGATTCCCATAGAATGTGTAGTCACAGCTGACACGTGCATTGAAATCTCCAATAATGTTGTGTTTGTCAACAGTCGGTGTTAAGATGACGATTAAGGCCATGTGCGGCGCAGAATGGTGGATGGATTACCACCTCATTGTCTCAAGGATGAAAATTCACATTTAATTTGACCTCAGGCCACAAAAACTCCGATTCGCCTGCAAATCAGTAAGCTGATGAGCCCTGATGTGAGATAATCCATTGGTGAAAACCTGGATAAACGCCTAAGTAAATAACACTAGGAAACCAGGACGCGGAAACAGCGCTTTGGTGTCTTGGACACTTTACCATGAAAAACAATTATTTGTTTCATTAAAACAACACAGCGATCCAAATGCTGACTAAGCAATAGCTTTAAGCGTACAAGGCCCTCGATGATGTCCCAATGTCAAAAGCAAAGACAGCTGCACAGACGAGCATCTGCAGCACGGCACAGTTGCAGATGTGGCAGATACAAGAGTCCTCACTGATTGTGAAATGTGATGAGATTCAGTCTTTGCAGACAGGAAGGACATGAGAAACGTCTACGGTCGCCTGATTTGATATCTATGGAGTTACCAATTCAGGTTCTTCCCCTCTCTTTAGTGCAAACTGCTCTACACTCATTACAGACAAGGAGAAAATCTTGAAAAGATGGGCGGAACACTTTGTTAGTATGCTCATAACGCCTTCCATCTTTAACGATGGGGCCATTGAAAGATTGCACCAGGTCCAAATGAACAAGTCACTGGACCGGCAAGAAGTGAGTAGCTTGAGTTACAGACAAGAACCTGCCAAATGTCTAGCGGCAAAGTAACTGGCTCCGACATGATTTCACCCGTAATCTACAGAGAGGGTGGAGCAGTACTGACAGATAAGCTATTCCGTCTATTCAAAATAATTTGGCAAACGGAAACTGTACCTTAAGAACTTAACGATGCCTTAATTATCCCCCTGTACAAACACAAAGAAAACTGACTGGGCTGCGATATCACCGTGGAATTTCACTGTTGCCATCGCAATAAAGATCTTATCCCGAAACCCCACCGCCTGAATGTTCATATTGAGCTGGGTCTCCTACTAGAAACTAAATGACCTTTCTGAAAAGAACGTCGAACGATATGGTGTTTGATGCCAGGCAGCTTGAAGAGAAATGTCATTAACAAAATATGGACCTATATTCCACATTTATTGACTTGAATAAGGCTTTTGACAGGATCAAAAGGGAGGCCTATGAAATAATGAAGAATTACGGATGCCGAAAAAGTTCAAAAATATCATCGCCAGCTAAATGATGGCTTGAGCGCAGGACAACGTTTAGTCATCTTATGCATTCCCTGTCACAAACCATGTGAAGCCGAGCTGTGTCCTGGCTCCTAAACTCTTCAGTATTATGTATTCAGCATTATATTTTAAGCGTTCAAGGACTCCACCAGGGGCCTGCCAATCTGTTTTCGCACCGATGGATCAGTCTTCAACCTTAGGAGACTTTAAGCTAAAAAAAGTCAATCATAACACCATCAACGAGCTTCTCTTTAAAGACAATTCTGACCTCAGCACTGCCTCATTGTTAGCAGCGGTATTACACGAGAAACTCAGTTTAAGGTCTATAGCGCAACAGTCATCTCAAAAGTTGCTCTACGGATGTAAAACGCGGGAGGTCTACAAACTTTCACGCCAAAAACTGAACCATTTTCTCACAAAAGACCACCGGCTCCCAAAATAGTTTTCTTCGGAGACCTCACTTTGGGCATGTTCTCCCAAGGAGGTCAAAAGCATATTTCGAGCATGATTCGTATTCGAAAGCCACCTACGAGCCAACCGTAACCAACCTTCCCCCTTAACCAGATGACTATATGGTCTTAGTTGATTTCAACGGACGAACAATAACAATCTATCGTTTACATTGTAAAGCATTATTGCAAATGGAAGTAATATTAGTGCAGCCCTGAAAATTTCAACAAAAAACGCTTTAAAAAATACTTTTATATTATCTTTATCTCTGAACATTTGTATTGTCCAGTGTTGGAAATCAGCAAGCTTCTCACCTGTTCGTTTATTTTGTTGAACTGGTTGATAAATGCCAATTGTTAGCAGGGTTTAACCTAAGGTGCAGACAGTGGCAAAGATGCAATTTTGAATTCTTAAAAATAATTTTTTACGTTGAAAAAATTATCTTCAGAAAAATTAAGTCTTTTCAGCAAATAAGGAAAAAAAAAAATTGGTTGGTCCACATCGGGTGGCACATGTTTTCCTTAGATAGAAGGTCGGCATTTTCTGCTAATTTCAGACATTTTTTGTGTGTAAAATGTGGCTGAAGAAACATGACAACGCTGCTCAGGGGAAAGCAAAAAGGTAATACGTCAAAACCGGCCAAAATAGGAACGTTACAAAAAGAAATTTTGCCGACTCCTTTTCTAATCTTACTTCACCTTTAAGCATGCAATCCTACAGCAAAACGATTTTTGAATGTAAACCACACAGCTGAAGTTGACCGTGCAAAACTTGACTTTGAAATTTTTCATAATTAAAAAAAATGAAATGGAAAAATCAGTATTTTAAAATGCTTTGTCTTTAATATTTTAAATATTTTTTACACAAAAATTAGTATAGTTTTTGTACCTCTTTTATGTTCTTATTTGCGTGTTAACTGCAAAAGTAAGAATGCCACCTTTGGTCTGTCGTTTTTTAATACTTGAAGCGTCATTAGCGTCTCTTTAACGTTGGTTTAATAATTTAAATCAAACCAAAGGTCATTTATTATTGTAATTAATTTTTAAGATATACGTGTATCTCATGTCACTCGCTTATCAATATAGTATCAGTTTTAAAAAGTTTGCCATTATTAGAACTAGCATAAATACTGGTCACTGATATTTACTCACTTACCCTGCTTTCTACTTCTCAAACGTTCATAAATTATCATTATACTTTATAAAATGGTTTATATTTACTTCGCTTTTATTCATGAGTTTAAAAAAAAATGGCGGAATTCTTAAGTAACCACCTCCCGTCGTCCCATCGAGCTTAACTTGGTCCACGGACTTGGTGCTATGAAAACACATTATGTCGAATTTTCAGCCCCACCCCCAAACCAATTCTATAAAATTCTCTTTTCCCCTTTTGGAAAGTGACAAGAAAGCTGAACTTTGAAACTAATTTTGTTCAATGGATGCATGTTTTAGCGAGGAGATCAATTATGTAACTGACCATGTGTGCTTCGTGTTTGTGATGCATTGGGGTTTTAGTATACCTTTAGTCTAAAAGGCTTCATATGCACTAAAATTAATATAAACCATTCTAACACCATTAATCAGTTGCAGCAATCACATCAATGATAAACCCCATAAGATCACGAAAGAGAGAAGGTAAGAGAAAGATGCAAAGAGAAAGAGAGCAAGAGAGAGAGAGAGAGAGAGTGAGAGATAAAGGGAAAATAGAGAGTTAGACAGGAAAAAAAGGGAGAGAGAAAAATATCGAAAACTTAGGTAAAAAACGGAGAAGGAGAGACCAGTGGTGACATTGATAAGTGATTAACATAAAATCATGTTCAAACTGAAATCACCAACATGTAATTAAGTTAATAAGGTTACTACATTGACATTCTGGGGGGAAATCCATCATAGCCAAAGTTTGCATTGAACACATGTCTTTTGGTAATTAGGACGGGAGAAGATATATTTATAAAGAGATAAACATAAAAGTACCTCACCTTTGCTGAGTTGCAGGTCATAATATAACTTAATATTGGCACGTGTCCCTTTCAACACGATAATGTAATCTTCAGACGAAAATCTTTTTGTAAAGTTTTCATTTTTTTTCACAAAGATATTTCCGTCCATTGATAACTGCAACGAACCGTTCGTCGTGTCTGGAAAAAAAGTCTTTTTGAATAATTTAAGTAATGAAATATGTAAGAATTTTTTCTCACCGTAAAATTTTACGACATTAATTATTGGAATAGAAATTTGTTGAAATAGAAATTTGTTTTTAAAAAAAAATATTTGTTAGACAGACATATGTTAGAACAGCAGTTTATTGTGACGGAAGTTTGTTGAGACATAATTTTATTGAGACAGATGTTTTTAAGGATAAAATATTTTTTGCGACACGAGTTTTTTAGGACAGAAGTTTGTTGGGACATTAGTTTGTTGTGACATGCATATTTGAAACAGGAGTTTGTTTGGACAGAAGTTATTTGGGACATAAGTTTGTTGGGACATAAGTTTGTTAAGACATAAGTTTGTTGAGACATAAGTTTGTTGAGACATAAGTTTGTTGAGACATAAGTTTGTTGAGACATAAGTTTGTTGAGACATAAGTTTTTTGAGACATAAGTTTGTTGAGACATAAGTTTGTTGAGACATAAGTTTGTTGAGACATAAGTTTGTTGAGACATAAGTTTTTTGAGACATAAGTTTGTTGAGACATAAGTTTGTAGAGACATAAGTTTGTTGAGACATAAGTTTGTTGAGACATAAGTTTGTTGAGACATTAGTTTGTTGAGACATAAGTTTTTTGAGACATAAGTTTGTTGAGACATAAGTTTGTTGAGACATAAGTTTGTTGAGACATAAGTTTGTTGAGACATACGTTTTTTGAGACATAAGTTTGTTGAGACATACGTTTGTTGAGACATAAGTTTGTTGAGACATAAGTTTGTTGAGACATAAGTTTGTTGAGACATAAGTTTTTCGAGACATTAGTTTGTTGAGACATAAGTTTGTTGAGACATAAGTTTGTTGAGACATAATTTTGTTGAGACATAAGTTTTTTGAGTCATTAGTTTGTTGAGACATAAGTTTGTTGAGACATAAGTTTGTTGACATATAAGTTTGTTGAGACATAAGTTTGTTGAGACATAAGTTTGTTGAGACATAAGTTTGTTGAGACATACATTTTTGAAACAGAATTTTATTTGGATAGAAGTTTTTTGGGAAAAATTTTTGCTGTGACGGAAGTTTGTAAGATCATAATTTTATCGAGACAGAAATTTTTAGAATACAATTTTTGTAGGACAGAAATTACTTGAGACAGAATAATTTAAGGAAATGTTAAAATTAAAAAAAAAATGTATATGTTGGTCTAATATTGAATTTAAACCAAGTTCAATTTAAAAAAAAAAATCATTATTCCTTCATTATTATTTTTGTTAGCCATGGATGGATGAATAGATAAAATGGGTTGATAAATGTATAGATGGATGTGTGTGTTTTGGGGTTGACGAACGGATAGATGAATAGGTTTAAGAATGTATGGATGATCAAGTTTGTGGATTTTTGGATAGATGAGTGAGTGGTTGGTTAGACTGATGGGTAAGATGTACTGTCGGACAGATCTGTAGGAACATAGTTGAACAAATGGGTCAGTGGATGGATTGTTTGAACAATGGGTTGGTGAAAAGATGACTGGACCGAACGATTGGTTGATGGTTGGACAGATGGGTGGGTGCATGGTTGGACAGATGGTGAGTGCATAGTAGGTTTGACAGATGGGTGGGCGGATGGTTTGACAGATGGGTGGGTGGATGGTTGGACAGATGGGTGGGTGTATGGATGGTTTGAAAGATGGGTGGGCGGATGGTTGGACAGATGGGTGAGTGGATGGTTGGACAGATGGGTGGGTTGATGTTTTGACAGTTTGGTGGGTGGATGTTTGGATAGATTGGTTTGTAGATGATGGACGGATTGGTGGGTGGATGGTGGACAGATGTGTGAGTGTATGGTTGGACAGATGGGTAAGTGTATGGTTGGACAGATGGGTGGTTGGGTGGATGATTTGACAGATAGGTGAGTTGATGGTGGACAGATTGTTGGGTAGATGGTGGACATATTGGTGGGTTAATGGTTTGACATATTGACGTGATGAAGGTGGACAGGTTGGTGGGTGGATCGTGGACAGAGTGGTGGGTGTATGGTTGGACAGATAGGTGGGTTGATGGTAGACAGATGTGTGAGTGTATGGTTGGACAGATGGGTAAGTGTATGGTTTGAGAAATGGGTGGTTGGGTGGATGATTTGACAGATGGGTGAGTTGATGGTGGACAGATTGTTGGGTTAATGGTGGACATATTGGTGGGTTAATGGTTTGACAGATTGACGTGATGATGATGGACAGGTTGGTGGGTGGATCGTGGACAGAGTGGTGGGTGTATGGTTGGACAGATAGGTGGGTTGATGGTAGACAGATGTGTGAGTGTATGGTTGGACAGATGGGTAAGTGTATGGTTTGAGAAATGGGTGGTTGGGTGGATGATTTGACAGATGGGTGAGTTGATGGTGGACAGATTGTTGGGTTAATGGTGGACATATTGGTGGGTTAATGGTTTGACAGATTGACGTGATGATGATGGACAGGTTGGTGGGTGGATCGTGGACAGAGTGGTGGGTGTATGGTTGGACAGATAGGTGGGTTGATGGTGGACAGATGTGTGAGTGTATGGTTGGACAGATGGGTAGTGTATGGTTTGACAAATGAGTGGTTGGGTGGATGATTTGACAGATGGGTTAGTTGATGGTGGACAGATTGTTGGGTTAATGGTGGACATATTGGTGGGTTAATGGTTTGACAGATTGACATGATGATGGTGGACAGGTTGGTGGGTGGATGGTGGACAGAGAGGTGGGTGTATTGTTGGACAGATAGGTGGGTTGATGGTGGACAGATGGGGGAGGGGATCGTGGACAGATTGGTTGGTGGAATGTTGGACAGATGGGTGGGTGGATGGATGATTGGACAGATGGGAGGGTGGGTGGATTGATGGACAGAGGTTTGAGCAGATTTTTGGTTGGTTGAGTTGGTTGGTAAATGGTGAGACATAAGATTTGGTGGATGGTTGGAAAAAAAAATAATATTTCGATGCTTGAACAGATAATGGGTGGATGATTGGAGAGATAAGTGAATGTGCTGTAAGTTGAAAAGATAATGTGTGGATGATTGGAGAGATAAGTGAATGTGCTGTAAGTTGAAAAGATAATGGGTGGATGATTGGAGAGATAAGTGAATGTGCTGTAAGTTGAACAGATAATGGGTGGATGATTGGAGAGATAAGTGAATGTGCTGTAAGTTGAACAGATAATGGGTGGATGATTGGAGAGATAAGTGAATGTGCTGTAAGTTGAAAAGATAATGGGTGGATGATTGGAGAGATAAGTGAATGTGCTGTAAGTTGAAAAGATAATGGGTGGATGATTGGAGAGATAAGTGAATGTGCTGTAAGTTGAACAGATAATGGGTGGATGATTGGAGAGATAAGTGAATGTGCTGTAAGTTGAAAAGATAATGGGTGGATGATTGGAGAGATAAGTGAATGTGCTGTAAGTTGAAAAGATAATGGGTGGATGATTGGAGAGATAAGTGAATGTGCTGTAAGTTGAACAGATAATGGGTGGATGATTGGAGAGATAAGTGAATGTGCTGTAAGTTGAAAAGATAATGGGTGGATGATTGGAGAGATAAGTGAATGTGCTGTAAGTTGAAAAGATAATGGGTGGATGATTGGAGAGATAAGTGAGTGTGCTGTAAGTTGAACAGATAATGGGTGGATGATTGGAGAGATAAGTGAATGTGCTGTAAGTTGAACAGATAATGGGTGGATGATTGGAGAGATAAGTGAATGTGCTGTAAGTTGAACAGATAATGGGTGGATGATTGGAGAGATAAGTGAGTGTGCTGTAAGTTGAACAGATAATGGGTGGATGATTGGAGAGATAAGTGAATGTGCTGTAAGTTGAACAGATAATGGGTGGATGATTGGAGAGATAAGTGAATGTGCTGTAAGTTGAAAAGATAATGGGTGGATGATTGGAGAGATAAGTGAATGTGCTGTAAGTTGAACAGATAATGGGTGGATGATTGGAGAGATAAGTGAATGTGCTGTAAGTTGAAAAGATAATGGGTGGATGATTGGAGAGATAAGTGAATGTGCTGTAAGTTGAACAGATAATGGGTGGATGATTGGAGAGATAAGTGAATGTGCTGTAAGTTGAAAAGATAATGGGTGGATGATTGGAGAGATAAGTGAATGTGCTGTAAGTTGAACAGATAATGGGTGGATGATTGGAGAGATAAGTGAATGTGCTGTAGTTGAAAAGATAATTTGTAGATGGTTGGAGAGCCAAGTGTGTGTGTGGATGTTTTAACAGATAATGGTGTGACGATCTGAGGCTGGACTTTGCAAAATTTCTTCCATCGTAAACCCGCCCTTGGAAACCCTTGTATAATAACTCCTTTCCCTCCTCTCAACCTGCCCCGCCGTCGCTCAGCACGAGTGAGTTCCCTTGTGATAATGTATTCCTGCATCAGTTCGCTCACCTCCCGAACATGCTATTTGCGGTCAACCATCCCACCGAACAACCTTGAGGAAATAATACCATTCCCCCCCACCTCATTTTTGCCCTGTAGACAGCAAGGCGGAGTATCGTCTCTTGCTGGAAATGCATTGTCTAGACAGAAAACTCACGGCAAAGCCTGAAAAAGGATGCTCACCTCAGTCCGATTAACCTTGAGGGTTGAAGGTCAAACCCGCAACAGTGAAAGTGATTTTCATTGGATGGAAAAATTACCCCTCATTTGAATCACCCAATTGAACCATCAGCTAATCGTCATCGAACTCGAATAAATAGCCTGAACAAGCAAGATTCTGCCTTTTATGATCTGATCACTTGACGGTGAATGCTGGAAGGATCTGCACTCAGAACTTCGTCAGCATGATACATAACTGCATCCTAGGATATTAGCAAGTACATGACTTTTAAGATCTGATCACTTGATTGTGGACGCTTGAAGTGACTAGACTTAGTACTTCACTGGCGTGATACTTAACTGCAACTGCTACCTAGAGTACTACCTGGTTTCTACTACTGAAACGACTTACATTGAGCTGGAACTAGGGGATTGATCTACGTCCTACACCAAACTACCTGACAGCTAGGACTTCGAGATTCAGGGACTCTCACCACCATGATTTATCGCGGGAGAGTCATCTTCCCCTCGCAGACGTCCCAAGGACACGCTTCTTAAACAGAAGGACTCCCACACTGTGTGATCCACCGAGACCATCACAGAAACTATAAAGGCTAAGTTTACCAAGATCGAGCATAGAACTTGAGCAATATAGCAGTAGTAATGATGATACCGTCTGTATGTTAGGGACACTTGCTTTGTGTTAATATACCTTTCTAATTGGATGAAATCCGTTTGATGTATATACATTGAGCACCACGAGGGTTTCACGTAGGAAGTTGTAAATATTATTGTATAATAAATATTTGTAGTTAATTTCACCTTTAACTAAGACTTCGTTTCAGAATATACTATATGTATATCGATAGGTGTTATGTCTGTGTGGTTATTCGGCTTAAATAACATATCCATATGCCAAGAGGAGATCTCATACCAGAGGCACTCCTCTCTAATAAGTCATAAGTCAGATCACCACAAATGGGTGGATGGTTGGAGATATAACTGGGTGTGGATGGTTAACAGTTAATCTATGGATTGAGGTTGGGTGGATAGTTGGACGGAAGAATTGTTTGATGGTTTGATCGATGGGTTGGTGAGTTCATGGTCAGACTGATTGGTAAGGTGTATGGTTGGATCGATGGGTTGGTGAGTTCATGGTCAGACTGATTGGTAAGGTGTATGGTTGGATCAATGGGTTGTTGAATTCATGGTCAGACTGATTGGTAAGGTATATGGTTGGATCGATGGGTTGGTGAGTTCATGGTCAGACTGATTGGTAAGGTGTATGGTTGGATAGATGGTTTGGTGAGTTCATGGTCAGACTAATTGGTAAGGTGTATGGTTGGATCGATGGGTTGGTGAGTTCATGGTCAGACTGATTGGTAAGGTGTATGGTTGGACAGATAGGTTGGTGAGTTCATGGTCAGACTGATTGGTAAGGTGTATGGCTGGACAGATGGGTTGGTGAGTTAATGGTCAGACTGATTGGTGAGGTGTATGGTTGGAAATGTCAGTGGATGGATAGTTGGACAAATGGGTCAGTTCATAGATTGTTGGACAGATGGGTGGGTGGATGGATGTTTGGACGCATTGGTGGGTTCATGGTTGGACATATTGGTTGGTAAATGGTTGCACAGTTGGATGGGGTATGGCTGGACAAATAGTTGGGTAAATGTTTGGAAAGATGGATGGGTGGTTTGATTGATCATTGAATGAATGAGAGGTATATATGTTTGAATGTGTGGTTTCTTTAAAGGATGGAGAAGGGACAAACGTTTTTGGGGACAGAACTAAAGTTTAAAACAAAAAAAAGGAAAATTTAAAAAAAAATTGTAGATGTCAAAATCGTTAACTTACCAAATGCAAAGAAATGTTGCTCAGCCTTACAAAGGTTGCATGTAATGTTTCCGATGAAGGTTTCTTTGCCAAAGAAGAATGCTGCAGGTGATAACATCAGTAAGCATGTTAATGTATTTTTTTCCGGTATGGTACTGTATATCATTTCTTTCTGATCAGTTGCCAGATTCTGTGAATATTGTAAACATTACTCTAACAAAAGAAAACAATAATAATTCTTAAAAAAATTAGTTTCAGCATAATCAATTTTTTCATATGGTGTTGAAAAATCAAACATTCAGTGGAAACTGTAATTATGGCAATTCCATATTTCTATCTATTGGAAAAATGGTATTTTAGCGACCTTTAATATATCTATATTTTGGTATTTTGTATTTACTAGAGACCTTTCTTTTGTACTTAGATTCATAAGAGACATTCCATATATCCATATTTTGGAAATGTGTTCAATTGGAACTTATAGGACCCACCACACCCCCCTCTTTTTTTCTATTATTCAGAAAGTAATTTCGAAGCTTCTTGCTGAATCTATTTTTATAACGTTTTTTTTTTTTAAACTGGAAGAAAAGATAAACTTAAAACTAAAACTTTCTCCGTCTGTCTCTTTGTTACTCTCTTTCTATCTTTCTCTCTCACACAATCTCTGCCGCAAACACTTTCTTTCTCTGACTCTCTGTTTCTCTCTCTGTCTCTTTTGTTTGTAGCCTGCTGGTTGGGCTTCAGGCAAAATTTGCAGACGGCTAATTGACCTGTTTTTACATCAACTTATCAAGATGAAATTTGTCAAATGGACTCCACGCCAATGTTAAAACCCTCTTTCAAATTTTTTTAGCCAACCCCTCCAACCCCCAACCACAAAAGTCACTTGTTCCAGTATTTCAAGCCGAAGATTATGTGGGACTATGGTGACAGTGATGTTGAGGGAATAGAAAACCCGATTAATGCGCTAAGGAGATTCTTTAAAAAAATGCACCACAAAATCGTATGGTGCGTGATATTTTCATTTGTTTGACTGAAAAGTTGGTGAAACAAATATGCAGTGTAAAAGTGGGCGTTATATTTGGATGTTGTAGAGACCATTGACTCGTCTCTGTTATACTTTCGTTCTCTATTTCGCTGTTTGGATGATACCTTTTGCTTCAACTGTCACTCGAATATCAACAATTTAATAGCAGACAACTCGACCATAGTTACAGTCATTGATCTTTCATTTATCATCTACTTCGATTCAATTTCACGCATTCCGCTTTCATGTCCGCTTAATTTTCCCCTAGTCCCGTTCAATGGCAACCTTTTATAAGTCTCCGATATTCGTCATGTCGTCTCTAGAGTTTTTTTCCTAAAGCTAATATATTTCTACATCTCTGGTACTTCCCTCCGTTTAAATGGACATTAGATAGCCACTACTGTCACCTTAACAGTAATGCTAACACCGAAACTCGTAATTTGATACTCTACGACAGTAGGATAGTCTCCGTACAGGGGTCCCTTCCCGCAATTGTACGAGAGCTTTGGAAGGGGAATGAGAAACAAGAATTGTAATTCTTACAAAGTTTTTTTTTTTTAAATTTAAGCCACCCTCCTCCCCCATTGCTCAATATAATTAATTTTTTTTAATTTTGACTAAATAAAGTGTAATTAGGGATTGTTTAATAATTTACATACGACTGCTAATTTGTGTTTCACGATCTAGTCATGGGAATAGTAAATCAAAGCCCAATTACAACTTAAACATACTACTGCTAATTTGTGTTTCAAGATCTAGTCATGGGAATATAAAATCAAAGCGTTAACACAACTTGAAATTTCAATGTTAATGATTCCATAACTAAGAAGTTATGGGTGACAATTATTTTGTTGAGCTAAACTGAACCACTGAAGAAAGAGTGGAGAGAAGAGTAAAGCTGTGACATAATTTTTATACGTGTTTGAAATTGCCATATTTAACAAACAGGATTTTTTTTTTTTTTTTTTTTTTTAAATTATGTTAAAATTTNCCCCCCCCCTCCACAACTTTTACCTTTGCAACTATTACATGTAAAGAAAATAAAATAACATGTCATAGCATTATCATGGTCAATAACTTCATCGACAGACTCAGCTTTGAAAGCCACCTCATGGTCATAAAATTCATGGACATTTACACATTATTTAAATACACGTCATCGACTTTCAAACTTTATCGACATATAAAGATAAATGACCTATACACATCATTGTCGTATACACGACATTGACATATACATGATATTTACAAATACATATTGTCGACATATACATAACATTAATATAAATACATAATCGACATACATACGACATTGACATATAGACATCATCGATATACACACCATCGACATATACAAATCATCGACATACAGACATCATTGGTATACATGCAGTCTAGAAATATACACATCATCAACATATACACATCATTGCCATACATGCATCATCGAAATATACACATCATCAACATATACACACAATTGCCATACATGTATCATCGAAATATACACATCATCTGCATATACATATCGAGAGACACAGTAACAAAATATACTTATCATCGAAATAAAGACATCATTGACAAATACACATCAATGTCATGTATACATCATTGAAATATATACATAATCGATAGCCAAACATCACTGAAAGACAAACATGATCGAAATATAAAATTCATCAACAGATAAACATCATCCAAATATATACATCATTAAAATATATACGTTATCGATAGACACATCATCGACATATAAATATCATTGACATATACACCACTTCAACATATCCACATCATAGATAGATACATCAAACACATGTATAGCATTTATAAACACATCATGGACAGATACGAATCATTGATATATACACATCATTAACAGACACTTCATCGACATACATCTCTAGAGATACTAACATCATTGACATTCACACATTATCGACATATAAACATTAACGACATATGCATTATTGACATATAAACATCACCGACCAACCACATGGTCAACAGACTCATCATTGACATAAATATCATCGTCATATACGCATTATTTTCATATAAAAACCATGCGTATGCAAGTCATCGAAATATAGACATCATTAGCAAATAAACATCATTGGTATATGCACACCATTGACAGGCACATCATTGACATAGACATATTTTTTACATATACACTTTATCTACATGTACACATAATCGACATGTACACTCCATCAACAGATGCACATCCTTGACATATACACATAATCGATAGACACTATCCTCGACATATATTTATTCTAGATATGTATTATATATATACATATATATATATATATATATATATATATATATATATATATATATATATATATATATATATATACATATACAAATATATATCTTTATATATATATATATATATACATATATGTATTTATATATATATACACCATGAACAAACACATCAAAGACATATACACATAACAGACAAAGACATCATGGACATATACACATCATCAACATATACACGTTGTCGACAGGCACATCATTGACAAGAATTGATATTAGTTCAAAATGATTTTTTTTTAAATGTCCCACTTGCTTCTGGTACACAATGATTTAGTCAAAAACATGTATGTCGCTTTCCATTAAATAATTGTTTACTTGTATCAGGCAAAAAATTAAAATGACTAGTATATATGAACACTTAAGATATGAGTTACAGTGACTTGTCAGTATAAACTTTTGCTATGTGTGACAGTGAATATTCAGTATAAACATTGCTAGTGTGTGACAGACCGTCACTAGTTTTATTTAACTAATGCTATCTGTGATAATAGAGACAAATGAAAAAAAAAATATATTTAAAGTCGAAACTAATTATCAAACATCAAAAGAGCTAACTCTAAATGAAGAATATAATGTTCCAAACAAAGAAAATGTCAAATTTTTAATTCCTGCTCCAAAATGTAACATTGGTGCATCCCCTTCAAATTTCCCCTTTTAATAATGTCCAAATTATATATTTTCCCTCCCCCTTAAAATATACATTTTCATTCCCACCTATATGTCACATTTTTACCCTCTCCAATTGTAACAATTTAACTCATCCAAATGTCATATTCTTACATTTCACCAAAAGTCACATATTCACTCCCTATTCAAATGTCACATTTTCACAAGATCCCTCCAAGTGACATATTTTTTAATCTCCTACCCAGCGTCTATTATTATTCCCACTTCAAAATTTCGAATGTTCCATTCCCCTTCAAAATGATACATTTTCATACACGTCCATATGTAACAGGATGTATATGTTTCTATGAGCTTCACACACCACCCCTTCCCTCAAACACACACAAAAGTACGCACCAAAGAACAACCCATACACATCTACCAGCACTCTTAACTACATTCCGGAACACATACCTACCACACTGACCCCATAATCCTCTCAAATACATTTGCAAATATATTTCAAAATACATTCCTAAACACATGACCAAATACATGACAAAATACATGATCAAATACACGACCAAATACACTCTTAAACACATGACCAAATACATGATGATATACATGACCAAATACATGACCAAATACATGACCAAATACATGTCAAAATACATTACCAAATACATGACCAAATACATGACCAAATACATGACCAAAAACATGACCAAATACATGACCAAATACATGACCAAATACATGACCAAATACATGACCAAATACATGACCAAATACATGACCAAATACATGACCGAATACATGACCAAATACATTCTTATACCCAATACAAAACACACGACCAAATAAATTCCAAAACACACGACCAAATACATTCCAAAAAAAACACGACCAAATACATTCCAAATAAAAGACCAAATACATTCCAAAAAACACGACCAAATACATTCCAAAACACACGCCAAGAAAGAAAGCCCAAAATCTACGGTAAACATACTACCAAACTCACACTTAGTCACACCTTAAACACGTGCACTACCACACTAACAAAGTCACACTTTGTCACTCCTTAAACACGTGAACTAACACACTACCAAACTCACAGTTAGTCACTCCTTAAACACGTGCACAAACACACTACCAAACTCACACTTCGTCACTACTTAAACATGTGCACGAACACACTACCGAACTCACACTTAGTCACACCTTAAACACGTGCACTAACACACTACCAAACTCACACTTTGTCCCTCTTTAACACGTGCACTAACACAGTACTAAACTCACACATAGCCACACCTTGAACACGTGCACTAACACACTACCAAACTCACACTTAGTCACACCTTAAAAACCTGCACTAACAAACTCACACTTAGTTAATCCTTAAACACGTGCTCTAACACACTACCAAACTCACACATAGTCATACCTTAAACACGTGCACTAACACACTACCAAACTCACACTTTGTCAAACCTTAAACACGTGAACTAACTAACTACCATACTCACACTTAGTCACACCTTAAACACGTGCACTAACACACTACCTAACTCAGACATAGTCCCACCTTAAACACGTGCACTAACACACTACCAAACTCACACTTTGTCAAACCTTAAACACGTGCACTAACACACTACCTAACTCAGACATAGTCCCACCTTAAACACGTGCACTAACACACTACCAAACTCACACTTTATCAAACCTTAAACACGTGCACTAACACACTACCTAACTCAGACATAGTCCCACCTTAAACACGTGCACTAACACACTACCTAACTCAGACATAGTCATACCTTAAACACGTGCACTAACACACTAACAAACTCTAACTTAGTCAGTTTTTAAACACGAGCTTTAACACACTACCAAACTCACACATAGTCACACTTTAAACATGTGAAATTAGACTGTACCAAACTCACACTTAGTTACTTCTTAAACACGTGCACTAACACAGTACCAAACTCTCACATGGTCACACCTTGAACACGTGCACTAAGTCACTACCAAACTCACACTTTAGAACACCTTCAACACACACTCTGGCACAATACATATATGGTATCCAAAGAAAACATATAGCGCATGATTGCAAAAAACAAAAAATCCATCAGATTCAAGACACTATATAACTCAATATCACCTCTCCATCAACTTCTTTTTTTACTCTGGGCCTTGAATCTCAACACTAAGACTTCTCTTCATATTCGGAACGACCTAATTTTTATGAACCGAATTTACTTGGCGATCCTGCGGGTCATTCCTCGTCTTTCAAAATTTAGATCATGATTATTATTCACATAATTTAAATTTATGACGGTACAAAAAAAACAATTTTACAATTTTTGATTTCTGTTGACGAAACAGACTAAATGATCTCACAGGCCGAAAGCTCCCAAAAATGCTTGAGAAGATTTGAGGATCAAGCATGGCTCACTGGCCGGTTTTAACTAGTTTGACTGTAATTTATCTAGTTTTTTTAAAACTAAGTTTTCATAACGTAGTTCTCATTTTGAACTTTGGGGTTGACCAGACATTTGGACTTTGGCATTTTAATGGGTTTTTTTGGCTTTAGTCCTCAATCACTATGACATAAATATGTCATTGTATTGGTGTTATTTTTTTGTACTACAAATTTAGCGCCCTTAGAAACCAGAACTAATACTTTGTATTAACTAAAATGTTTGATCCATGAAAGAATTTCCGATTAATTTTTTAACAAAACTTTATTTGTTTAAAACGTCATAATTTCATCTCTATTGTGGCAATAACAACAAGCACAAGGCTTTAGCTGTCATTTGCTAAAGCAAAACAGATATTTTTTTTTGTTCGAGGAATAACTTGGTAATTTCTTAATAAATTGATATTAAATGTCTAATCGATTTATTAGTATATTGTTTAAAAACAGAACAAAATTAAAAATGAGAAAACTACTTCCATAAATGCGTAATTTGATCAATTCGAAATGAAACCCATTGTTGGTAAATATTTTTTTCACATTTAAACATTAATTTTGTTAACTTTGAATACTGAAAAAGTGAAATAAAATTGTAAAAGTGGTTGTTAAAACAAGCAGTGACATCAGAATTTCTCGTAACAAGTTAAATATTTGACGGTTAACCATTAATTGAGATAAACAGGGGAAGTTGAAACAATTAGTGTGAAAGTTATTCTGAGGAAATGACTTAGATATAAACAAACTTTGACAGCTGCCTTCACTAATAGACTTGGGCAGCTGCCTGCATTATTAGACTTAGACAGCTGCCTACGCATTAGACTTGGACAGCGTCTTGCGCATTTGGACTTGAACAGCTGACTACACACCGAGACTTGGACAGCTACCTGCACTATTACACTTGGACCACAGCCTTTACAAATAAATTTGGCCAGCTGTTTACGGAAATATGATTGGACTGGACACTAGGTTTGGACAGCAACCTACACAAAAAGATTTGGACATGGGCCTACTCATATAGACTTTGACAGTTAAAAACAAAAAAGACTTGGATGAACTTACACAATTACATGTGGATAGCTGCTAACATAAATAGACATGGACAGCCGCCTACACAAATTGACGTGTACAGCTTTGTACGCAAAAAGACTTGTCCAGATCATGTCCCTTTCTCCCCGGTTCACATTAAAGTTTTTAAGGCTCAATAATATTGTCAAAGTTGACTAGTTGATGTAAAAAATTTACATTATATCGTATAGTTTGTATGTTTTCATAATATTTTCAGGATAAAAAGAGCATTGAAGAATCGATAATGAAAATGTATGGATTACTGTTTCTTGCAATTGCTGTAATGCAAAGTCCACATGGCAAGTGAAATATAAGTAATCAATATGTCCGCAGGCACATTTATAAACTCTGAACGTATGCATGACATAAATAATAAAACAATTACATATTTATTTAAAATAATAATTCATTATTTGTAGACATGGCGGCATAATGAGTGACTAATACATGTTGGCATTATGAATAACTAGCAAGTGGTGTCATAATAAGTGAGGGACAAGTGGTGTCACAATAAGTGTATGACAAGTGTTGTCAAAATGAATTAATCGTGTGTCATAATGAGTGATTGACGATTGGTGTCGTAATGACATACTGACAAGTGTTGTTATAATGAGTGACGCACAAGTGGTGTCATAAGGAGAGACTCAAAACTGGTGTCATAAAGAATGAAGCAAAAGTCGTGAAATAATGGTCGACTAACAAGTTGTGTCATGATGAGTGTCCGACATGTGTTGTTATATTGAGTGTAGTTTAATTATTATAAATGTTTTTTAAACTACATGCTCAATATAACAACACATGTAATACAACTTTGTATGCAAATGTAATGACCATTTTCCTAATATTATGGTATAATGTTTTCAACAGTTTCAAATTTTTATTACGAAAATTATCATAACATTTGTATACAAAGTTTTAGCTTATGCAAAATCAGATTAAATGTCTTATAAACAATGTCTGGATCACAGATTCCGTGCTCACCATCAATGTGGGCTAACATAAATGCCGTGTGCTGTCGTACACCCGGAACGCTGCTCATTAAGCTACAAATTATCATTTTCATGTTCGTAGATTAATTTATTTTGCCTCCATCAACCTTCTTTTACTAATCTTACATTCCTACATTTCTATTACATAATACAGAAAGGAATTGTGTCAAAATCATAAACGATGGATTTTGGCCGAAAGTTCCAAACAGTCGATCTTGTTTTAGCTGGGTTTGGGCCACCGGTCAGATGATTCTTGACCAGGGAGAAACGTTGGAAAATCTCCCACCTTACATCATACTTCAATTCAAATGTCCATATTTCGAGGATGACGACCCTATGCGTTTGTCGGGTCCAAACAAGGGAGGCTGGAATCTGGTAAATTCAAGAGATATTCTAAATTTATATTAAAAGCTATTAATAGCAAAAGTTGACGTATTAAGGCTAACTTATAGTCTCTACTAGGGATAAACTTGACAAAATTGCACGCATGTGGTTGTCTTGATTTTTTGAATGAATTTATTTGTAATACCGTAGTTTGCCATATTGACATGCACCTGGTAATCTAAGACACATTCAATCTTATTAAGTCAGGGAAAGAACAGAAAAAGTAAAGCAAAAAAATAATGAATATAATTTTAGCTGCTCTTTTATCATAGTAGAAAATTTAGTGCGGTAAATTATACATAGGAGAGACAGAGAGGTCGTCGCCTTGGGGACCCGTTCAGAGAACACCTCTATAACATAAATAAACAAGCTCTCTGCCCCGTCTCCAAACATTTCAATAGCCCTAACCATGATGGTATCGCAGAAATCGCAGGTAGTGGTATACTCTATACAATATCACTCAACATAGAATCTATATGGAGAACAAATCAATAACAAGATTTGATACGTTGTCTCCATAGGAAATGAAACAAATTAACAATTTTACCTAGCTGTCTTATCTTTTTCCGGTTTGGTTTTTAACAATTATGTTCAAATAACTTCCTTTCTACTTCTCTTTACTTGGTTTTTCTTTGGTTTTAGCGCCCTCTTCATTTGTTTCTTCTTTTTATATGAATGATATGTATATTTATATCATGTAAATGTAACTTTTACTTATTTAAATGTGTTTTGTGTTTGTACTGATGAAAGTATGTGCCGAAACGTTTACTTGTGCATAATGTATAATTATTATTAAAGCGTAACTTATATTGTAATAGTGACACAATTTGTTCGTGTCTTTTTAATCTATTTTAAAGCTTTATTGCAGTCAAACACTTTTTTAAATTTGAACACAGCATTGGTTGACTTTTTGTTTGAAAATGTCTAAAAAATTAAATTAATCCATATACCAAAGTTCCGGTACATAACATATTAGGTCTTTAAGATGTTACTATAAAATAAGTCAAATTTATAGTTGCGTATCTTGATCTTGTTCTGCCTGTTGCACAACTTTACTGTTGCCTATCTTGATCATGTTCTGCCTGCTGCACAACTTTACTCTTGCCTATCTTGATCTTTTTCTGCCTGTTGCACAACTTTACTGTTGCCTATCTTGATCTTTTTCTGCCTGTTGCACAACTTGACTGTTGCGTATCTTGATCTTGTTCTGCCTGTTGCACACCTTGACAGTTGCGTATCTTGATCTTGTTCTGCCTTTTGCACAACTTGACTGTTGCGTATCTTGATCTTGTTCTGCCTGTTGCACAACTTTACAGTTGCGTATCTTGATCTTGTTCTGCCTGTTGCTCAACTTGATTGTTGCGTATCTTGATCTTATTCTGCCTGTTGCTCAACTTGACTGTTGCGTATCTTGATCTTTTTCTGCCTGTTGCACAACTTTACAGTTGCGTATCTTGATCTTGTTCTGCCTGTTGCACAACTTTACTGTTGCGTATTTTGATCTCGTTCTGCCTGTTGCACAACTTTACTGTTGCGTATTTTGATCTTGTTCTGACTGTTGCACAACTTTACTGTTCCGTATCTTGATCTTGTTCTGCCTGCTGAACAACTTTACTATTCCGTATTTTGATCTTGTTCTGCCTGTTGCACAACTTGACAGTTGCGTATCGTGATTTTGTTCTGCCTGTTTCACAACTTGACAGTTGCGTATCTTGATCTTGTTCTGCTTGTTGCCCAACTTGACAGTTGCGTATCTTAATCTTGTTCTGCCTGTTGCACAACTTGACAGTTGCGTATCTTGATCTTGTTCTGCCTGTTGCACAACTTTACAGTTGCGTATCTTGATCTTGTTCTGCCTGTTGCACAACTTGACAGTTGCGTATCTTGATCTTGTTCTGCTTGTTGCACAACTTGACAGTTGCGTATCTTGATCTTGTTCTGCTTGTTGCACAACTTGACAGTTGCATATCTTGATCTTGTTCTGCCTGTTGCACAACTTTACTGTTGTGGGGTGACTACTTTACTGTTGCGTGGTCACCAAATTGCTGTTAAGAGGCCATCAATTTTCTGTAAAGTCACCACTTTACTCTTTGGGGTCAATATTTTACTGTTGAGCGGTCACCACTTATCTGTTGCGGGGTCATATCTTTAATGTTTCAAGGTCAGCACTGTACTGACGCAAGGCCATCAAATCACTCTTGCTATGTCACCACTTTAAAATTTGGTGTCAACTCTTTACTTTTGCAGGGTCACACCTTTACTTTTATAAGGTGACCCCTTCACTATTGCAAGGTAACAACTTTACTGTTGCGAGTCTCCACTTTACCTATGCAAGGTTACCACTTTAATGTTGCATGGTCACCTGTCACTGAAGCATTTTATGTTGCAAGGTCAACACGTAACTATTTCGGTATAACTACTTTACTGTTGCAAGGTCACCGTATTACTTTTGCAAGGTCACAACTTTCCATTTGCGAGGTGTCCACTTTACTGTTGCAAGGTCAATGATTTACATTTGCAAGGTCACAAATTGCCTGTTGCGAGGTCTCCACTTTAACGTTGCGTGGTCATCTTTCACTAGTGAAAGGTCAACACCTTAGTGTTGCCAGATCACCCCTTTAGGTTTGCAAGATCACAAATTAACTGTTGCAAGGTTTTCCCTCCAGTGTTGCTTCTTGAACTCTTTTCTGTTGCAGAGTCACCAATTTACTGTTGCGGGGTGATAAATTTACTGTTGTGGGCTGATCACTTTACTGTTGTGGGCTGATCACTTTACTGTTGTGGGCTGATCACTTTACTGTAGTGGGCTGATCACATTACTGTTGTGGGGTGATCACATTACTGTTGTGGGGTGATCACTTTACTGTTGTGGGCTGATCACATTACTGTTGTGGGGTGATCACTTTACTGTTGTGGGGTGATCACATTACTGTTGCGGGGTGATCAATTTACTGTTGCGGTGTGATCACATTACTATTGCGGGGTGATCACTTCACTGTCGTGGGCGATCGCTTTACTGTTGTGGGCTGATCACTTTACTGTTGCAAGGTAATCACATTACTGTTGCGGGCAATCACTTTACTGTTGCAAGATGATCACATTACTGTTGCGGGTGATCACTTTACTGTTGCGAGATGATCACATTACTGTTGCGGGGTGATCACTTTACTGTTGCGGGGTGATCACTTTACTGTTGCGAGGTGATCACATTACTGTTGCGTCTGTTGTGGGCTGATCACTTTACTGTTGGAAGGTAATCACATTACTGTTGCGGGTAATCACTTTACTGTTGCAAGATGATCACATTCCTGTTGCGGGTGATCACTTTACTGTTGCGAGATGATCACATTACTGTTGCGGGGTGATCACTTTACTGTTGCGGGGTGATCACTTTACTGTTGCGAGATGATCACATTACTGTTGCGGGGTGATCACTTTACTGTTGCGAGATGATCACATTACTGTTGCGGGGTGATCACTTTACTGTTGCGTGGTGATCACTTTAGTGTTGCGGGGTGATCAGTTTACTGTTAAGCGGTCGCCAATTACTGTTGTAGGGTGATAACTTTCCTGTTATGGGGTGATCACTTTACTGTTTTCCGGGTGATCACTTTACTGTTGCTGGGTGATCAGTTTACTAGTAAGCGGTCGCCACATTACTGTTGTAGGGTGATAACTTTCCTGTTGTGGGGTGATCACTTTATTGTTGTGATGTGATCACTTTACTCTTGTGGGGTGATCACTTTACTTTTGTGGGGTGATCGCTTGACTGTTGTGGGGTGATCACTTTACTTTTGTTGGGTGATTACCTTACTGTTGCGGTGTGATCACTTTACTGTTGTGGGTTGATCGCTTGACTGTTGTGAGGTGATCTCTTTACTGTTGGGGGGTGATCCCTTTACTGTTGTGGGGTGATTACCTTAATGTTGTGGGGTGATCACTTGGCTGTTGTGGGTTGATCGCTTGACTGTTGTGAGGTGATCTCTTTACTGCTGGGGGGTGATCCCTTTACTGTTGTGGGGTGATCACTTTACTGTTGTGGTGTCAGGATGTGTCTGTTGCATTTTTATCTACTTTAATTTTGTTAGATTACCATTTTACTATTGCGGCGTCACCACCTTACGATTGCGAGCTCACCACTTTATTGTAGATAGGTCAGCACTTTACTCTTGCTTGGTCACTACTATACTTGTGGAAATTTTCCCAAATAATTGCATTTAGAACAGTGCTTTACAGTTGAGGCCGCATCCATTTAATCTTGCAGCCATGACTCATTTGGGGTGAGCGATCGTTTTACGTCACGCAATCAAATGTTTGAGAGCATTTGAATCGGATATCACGTGGTAGTAATCGTCCAATAAGCAATTAGAATAGGATGAGTATAATAGCGTTAGCATAACTAAAATTCAGTATTTTCTGGTGACCTACTCTCAAGATAGTATTACACTACTTAGAGCACCACAGAGCGGCTACTTCTAAACCTAGTCAGTGAACAATCATTTCGATTTCATTTCTTTATTTGAATATTTGTATTACCATGTACATATTTAGTTAACTGTTAAATGTATTCTGATTAGAATAAATTTCTAATCGGAATGAATTTAGTTAATTTAGTTAATTCATTCATTTGTACTTTATATTTTCTCAATGTTCGACAAATGCTTTCATAATAGAGCACGTGGCGGCTATTTTGAATTTTGATTATCTTGACTTCATCCCATCATATGGATGGTAATTTGGCCAGTGAAGAGTCATTAGCTATTAGGTTATCCAGTACAGTTGATTGGATATATCATATTAATCCATCCTGTATATTATTAAGTTATTATATAATTATAATTCATTACCACGTGTCGACGCTAGCCATTTATGCTTGCACCGAAAATGGTATAGATGAATACAGCTATCCAGAATGGATATTAACATTGGATAATTTATATCTCCTTTGACGCCTCGATCTGAATTCGTTACCTTTGGAGAGGGATTTATTAATCCAAGAATATTGGAAAAGTTGTTTCCTTCTTTTATTTTATCATCTATCCAATATGGCCTGGTTGCTAGATCGCTAACTGCTGGAACGCCCTAAAAAGCCACTAGGTAAAGAATTCACTTCCACCCTTGAAGTAATTCTATAGCATCGCGTTGCTGTTTAGTCCCCTTGCAGGAACGCTCCTAAAGCCACGAAGGATAGGGTCGAGTATCCACTTCTACGTTGAAGTGATCTTACTATAGTGCAAGAGCTAACCAGATCATCAGAGCTGCCGTAGTTTGCCGCTCTGTCTGCCTACTTACTGGATCACCCTGAAAGGCCACGGAGTGGGGAATCGGAGGAGCCCCCACCACGTGGTACTAGAGACTGTTCAAGTCAGATGTTCAAGTCAGAGGATCAAGTCAGATGATACAAGTCCGATGTTCATGTCAGATATTCAAGTCATATGTGCAAGTTCGATGTTCAAGTCAGATGTTCAAGCCAGACATCCAGCACGAGTGACTGTTAAGTGCGAAACGACTAAGTGTATACAATTGAGATACAAAGCAAAGCAACCTTCATGATGATACATAGGTTATACGGGAAGCCATTGTTCATAGGAAACTAGAACTTAGATGAATACCTTTGCAAAGTTGTTTGCACATACTTCACCCTTATGTCATATACATGTAAATAAATTAGTCATTTTATTTACATTGGTGCTCTAAAGTATTTCATAGTTAAAGTATAATTGAGTATATTATTATAAACATTGGTGTGTGAAACTGACATAACCTAATACCCCTAGACACGAACAGGTGTGATCCTCATCAGAAAGTGGTTCTCACACCTTTAATATAAGAGTAAATTAACCACAGGGGCCACCACATACCTGTTGCGGGGTCACCACATTTCTGTTTCAGGGTTATCATTTTACTGTTGCAAGGTCACCACTTAATTTTACGGGGTCACCATTTTTCTCTTGCGGGGTCACCACGTTTCTGTTGCGGGGTCACCACGTTTCTGTTGCGAGGTCACCACGTTTCTGTTGCGGGGTCACCACGTTTCTGTTGCGGGGTCACCACGTTTCTGTTGCGGGGTCACCACGTTTCTGTTGCGGGGTCACCACGTTTCTGTTGCGGGGTCACCACGTTTCTGTTGCATTGTCACCACGTTTCTGTTGCATTGTCACCACGTTTCTGTTGCATTGTCACTATTTTCCTTTTGCGGGGTCACCACTTTACAATTGCAATTTCAATACTTAATGTTCATTGGACACCACTTTAGTTGTTGCTAGGTAACCGTTTTACTGTTGCGGGGTTACCACTTTACAATTGCAATTTCAATACTTAATGTTCATTGGACACCACTTTAGTTGTTGCTAGGTAACCGTTTCACTTTTGCGGGTCACCACTTTTCTGTTTCGGGGACAATCCTTTATTGTGGAAGTGTCACCACTTTACTGTTGAAAGATCACCACTTTAATGATGCAAGATAACCACTTTACTGTTGCGAGTAATACATTTACTGTTGCAGGGTCTTCCCTTTAATATTACGCGCTTACCACTTTACTGTTGAGGTGTAAACATTTTACTTTTGCAGGTCACAATATTACTGTTTCAAGGTCACCAGTTTACTGTTGCAAGGCCACCAAATTGCTGTAGCAACGTAACCACTATACAGTTTGTTGTAAACACCTTTTTTGTTGCACTTAACTGTATGAGGGTAAAGACTTTAACTTTTGCAGGGTCACTACTTTTTTAGCTTCGGAGTCACCATTCACTGATGACTGGTCACCACTTTCCTGTTGCAAGGGCACCTCTTCACTGTTGCAAGGTCACCACTTTACTGTTGCGGGGTCACCTCTTTTATGTTGCTGAGTCACCACTTCACTGTTGCAAGGTCACCACTTAACTCTGTGGGGTCACCACTTTTCTATTGCAAACTTACCATTTTACTGTTGTGGGGTCACCAATTTACTATTGCAAGCTTACCAATTCACTGTTGCGTGCTTACACTTTACTGTTGTAAAATCACAGATTTAATGTTGCAAGGTCACCACTTTACTGTAGCGTGGTCCTCACTTTACTGTTGCGTGTTTTCAACTTTACTGTTTCAAGGTTACAACTATACTGTTGAGGGTTCCCCATATACTGTTTAATGTTCCCCATATACTGTTGAGGGTTCCCCATATACTGATGAGGGTTCCCCATATACTGTTGAGGGTTCCCCATATACTGTTTAATGTTCCCCATATACTATTGAGGGTTCCCCATATACTGTTGAGTAGTCACAACTTTACTGTTGAGGGTTCCCCATATACTGTTGAGGGTTCCCCATTTACTGTTGAGGGTTCCCCATATGCTGTTGAGGGTTCCCCATATACTGTTGAGGGTTCCCCATATACTGTTGAGGGTTCCCCATATACTGTTGAGGGTTCCATATATACTGTTGAGGGTTCCCCATATACTTTTGAGTGTTCCCCATATACTGTTGAGGGTTCCCCATATACTGTTAAGGGTTCCCCATATACTGTTGAGGTTTCCCCATATACTGTTGAGGGTTCCCCATATACTGTTGCGGGGTCACAACTTTACTGTTGTGGGATTCCCACTTTCCGTTGCATTGTCACCACTTTACTTTAGTGGGATCACAACTTTACTATTTGGGGTCACAACGCATAAATGATGATGGAGCTCAAACTAGACTTAAAAACGTGCATACACACAGACTGACAGACATTGATTACTGTTTCAAGGTCAGCACTTTTTATTTGCTGTGTCACCAATTTCATGATGCAAGGTCCTTATTTTACTGTTGCAAAGCTACATCTTTACTGTTGCAGACATAAACTCAACAATAGACGTGATATTCTCCTTACGCCAAATGCAGGAGAAACGTTGTGAACAGCCTGTGCCTCTTTTTATTGCCTTCAAATGCCTTTGTGAGTCGGACAGGCCTCTTCAGTATCTTGCAAAGAATAGGTTGTCCCCCACGACTACTCAAAAGTATACGGTCATTTCACAAAAACATGCACAGCACAGTAACTTTTAATTGCACTGTCTCTGAGTCATTCCCAGTCAGCAGCGGTATAAAACAGGGTTTCGTACGCTCGTCTCCATTTTCTACTTGACGGTCCTTCAATTTGCCTTCGGGAACTGTGAAGATGGAGTGTACATCCATACCAGATCTGATGGTAGGCGGTTAAATATTGCCCACCCAGAGGCGTAGCGAGGGTGTTTGGTGCCCGGAGAAAAAAAAATTTGCGCCCGGGGACAAGATCCATTTTAAAGCGCCCCTTTTTCTTTTTTTCAACTCTCAAACACATTATTTTTACCAATAATATAATATCAAAGCAGATTTTGGCGCCCCTAACTATCTTTCACCCGGAGACATCTGCCCCCTCTGCCACCCCCTCGCTACGCCTCTGCGCCCACCTTCGTGCAAAGACCAAAGTAAAAACGGTTTTGATTCGTTAACGATGTCGTTTTTACATTTTACACAGAAGAAAGTCTTTGGAGGCTGCTTAATCGTCTATCACCGGCTTGTAAAGAGTTTGGACTTTCTATTGGTCTACAGAAAATAAATGTCATGATGCAAGATGCAACGTCCCTTCCAATCATATCTATTGAGGGTCATAACCTTTCTGTTGTTGGGCACTTTACATTCCTTGGATCCAAAATTTCTAGTTCTCTCTCCATTGATGAAGAGATAAATATCAGGATCGCAAAAGCAGCAGCAACTATGGCTAAACTGAATAAGCGGGTGTGGAATGATCTCAATCTAACTGATAAAACAAAAATAAGTGTATATCAGGCATGCGTGCTTAGCCCGCTCCTATATGGTAGCGAAGTGTGGACCACATACACCAGTCAGAACGGAAAATCAACAGCTTCTTTCAAAGATGTCTGCGTCGCTTGTTACGCATTCGATGGCAGGACAGGGTGCCTAACACAGAGGTCTTGGAACGTTCACATAATATGTTTAGCATATTCTCCATTCTTAACAAGAGGCGCCTTCGCTGGTTAGGACATGTAAAGAGAATTGAGGAAGGGCGTATCCCAAAGATGCTCCTTTATGGAGAGTTGGCAGAAGGGAGAAAACTTATTAGACGGCCATGCATAAGATTGATGGACGTTTGCAAAAGGAGCATGAGGGAAGCCAATCGTGAAAACAACGAATGTGAGCTCATTGGCGAACAACGTTCAATCTGGCGTACAGCAGTGTATGAAGGAGTAAAAAAGGCAGAAGATACGCGAAACGAGGCCCTTGCAACAAAAAGAACAAAACAGAAGTCAAAATCTTACCAGGAACTTATATTCTCCTGGGAGAGATGCGATAGAAATTGTCATTTTCGGATTGGCCTAGTGAACCACTCGTTGAAATGTAGAACTATATAGCTACTCCATCGTCTCATGAAGACGAAAGGATGCCGTATATATATATATATATATATACATACATATTTATGAATACATTTATACTGACATTACGCTAAAAAGACAGAAACTATTTTCATACGTTTGGATTCTTAAAAAGAATTATATTTATTTTATATTATTTTACGGAAATGGAATAAATTTACATGCGCAAAAATATTAGATATCCGATTTTATTTTAGGAAAATTTTTAGTATTATTATAAAATATAAATATACTTAAAGTAACAACTAAGGAACTGTTTTAAGCATTTTATCCGAATCTAAAAGTAATCAAATACAATTTGAATCAAAATAAGATGATCTAATAATTACATCTTGATCACATTTATCGGGAAAATATTCTTAGAGCGTATTTTAGTGCGTAACTTATATTGCGAAATAAAGTTAATGGATCTAAATAATTACGCAAATGACGACATAGCCTGATTGCCTATTCAGGACACAATTCTAAGTTTTTTTATAAAAATTCTAACCGGGCGTTACAAAACTGAAAACGTGTTTTCATCTTCTTAAAAGTAAAATTAATACATTTAATAGATTTCTTTTAGTTTTGCTAAAATTTTCTAAAAATTCATTACAATTTCAGATTTGTATTTTAAACAGTTAAGAAGTGTTTCATTTTAGTCTTTCAAAAAATATTACTTTATAAATTTATAAAGCAGTTAAAACGTACCCTTTAAATATACTTTGAATATGAAAATGCCATTTAATGCAATCAGTACAGCGAAACTACATCTCCAAAAAGCATTCGTAAATGCACTTATCATTTATCTAAATAAGAACAAAGCATGTGAAATGTAAAAAAAAAAAAATTTTTGCGTAGGTAAGGGGGTTAAAATCCCGTTGAAGATTTTATTAATTACTTTAATGCTCTGTTGTTTTTTTCTTTTTAGTTTTTGAATGGGGCCGGGGGGGGGGGCGGGGGGAGAATCCAATAGTTTCATTTGCACAAGGCAGCACACGATACGCCTCAGAATCAATTTGACAAATAATTAATCTTCTTAGGTACATATATCTATGGGTGTTATAAAAAAAGGTTTGTACAATTTTACGTGGATGGTGATTTCTTTAAATCTCATGATGTTACATTTTGGTAAAGTAGTTGCTATCTTTAAGTAAAGTAGTTGCTATCTTCTCATTTCAAACAATTAAGAAAATCAATGACGTTATCAAAATGTAAGTACATTTACACACTTATACCCATTCATTTTACACAAGCGAAAATTTAATTTTTAAAACAGGAATGGTTTAGGACTTTCTTAGATGATGGACGGATAGATAGATAGATAGATAGATAGATAGATAGATAGATAGATAGATAGATAGATAGATAGATAGATAGATAGATAGATAGATAGATAGATAGATAGATAGATAGATGGAGAGATGGAGAGATGGAG
>CAXITT010000106.1:1116337-1173462 GCA_964033795.1 Lymnaea stagnalis | reverse complement strand
GATAGATAGATAGATAGATAGATAGATAGATAGATAGATAGATAGATAGATAGATAGATAGATAGATAGATAGATAGATAGATAGATAGATAGATAGATAGATAGATAGATAGATAGATAGATAGATTGCGAGACAGATTGTAACATTGCGATTTTGTTACGAGGCTGGTCTAATAGACTGGTATACTGACACTACTTATCGTAGATTTGTATATTCTATTGATTGTAGCTTTGTGCGCGTTCGCAACATTGTACCGTTACAAGTTTATTGCTGTTCTGTAAGTGAATAGTTTTATTTTAGTTATATTTCCATTTTGTATTTTAAATTAATTTTTAATAAAATATTTTTTTAGTAATTATCACTAGTTTGGGTATCTTTCTCTATTATTGTATTTTGTTATTGGTATCGTCCCTAAGTTGTGTACTTTTGGTCACTGGCCATATAGTTAAATAAGAGATTGAATTTTGTACGCCTTATAACGGTACATAGCAGGGGTAAGGAAATGTATAATATATAGAAGAATTTATTTTTTCAAAATTGTATTATGCTAGGAAAAAAAATCATTACATAGATAATCTTCTTAAAATGAAAAACTGTGATGAGTTTTCGCAATAACAGGACACAATTATCTCAAATGAACAGATTCGTATCTATAGTTATATATATTATATATACATTAATGACCAAACTATTTTTAAAAGGTGACTTGCGTCTGTAGCTGCGCGGTGATACTTTTGAGTTAGAGATTGTACAGAATCTTCTACCACACATTTTATTATCATTGACCAACACATTGAAAATAAGTCAACATTCATAGCGCAATTGAAAACTGAAGGTTTCCTTTTTTGATGTCGTTTTTTTTGACATTTATTAACCGTTACGTCATTTTTTACATTTTTTTCTTCTGTGATAATGTTTCACTTTGATAAAGTTTACAGATGTTTATTTTCAGTACTTCGGAGCACCAGTGAAATCCTGTGTAGTTAACCTTCTAGACCAGTATAGTTTTTGGAGAATTGAATGTTCACACAGTACAGGACAAACGTATGATTTGAAAACTGCGGTAGGCCCATTCTATGATTTAAAGAACTGTTCTATGAGGCTCTTCTTGGGTGAGATAGCACAAATTAATGGCCGATACGTTATCACCAATGATCATGGACTGAAGGGACTGACTCAAGGATATTCAATAATGGATTTTGACGGTAAATATCAAGCACTTTCCTTGGTTGTTTTTTTTGTCTTACTTTACACATTTAAATGACGGGACCACTCTTATATATGGACTAACAAAGGATGAATATAGATGGAGAACACGAACAAACCATGAATTGTACAATCTCTATCAGGATCCCACACCAGTAGCAAAAATAAAAAAGAGCAGCCTACGCTGGGTTGGACTTTTAGAGAGAATCTTAAAAGAGGGAGGAGTGAAGAGGGAGCATCAAAAAAAGCCCAGAGAAAAACGGCTCAAAGACAGACCTGGGCTGAGATGGATGTTTTGTCAGGGTCCCACACACAGTCGGGAAAACGGGAAATAGTCGGGACTTTATCGAATAAATTACTCTGCCGTGAAAACCGGGAACATGGGCCATTTTCTAGTAGGACATTTTCCGGATAGTCGAGAATTTTTTATTTTGTAAAAAGTGATGGATGGACCATTCTTTTAGATTGTACATTTTTATTTACTAGACGCTAATAATGATACATGTAATGTTCCGTGCCGTTATAATGTTGAAAGTATCTAATATATCATTTTAATATATGGCTCATTTACAACAGTACACAAACAAGTCACGATGATATTGATAAATAGAGTATGAAAAGGACTATACTCAAACTAAGGCTAATTACAAATGATTTTTTAAAGCTAACTTTAACATACACAATAAAAAAATCTATAAAAAAATATCTCTATTTACAGCAGTGAAATGGTACAATGTTGGACAATTGCACACACACACGCATAATAAAAATAATAGTATACTACTAAAGTTGTCTTAAAGTTGTATTAAAGTTGTCTTATACGCGCATTACCCATGCTTAATGCTAGGCTCATATAAACAATTTTCAGTTACATAAAATTATTCATTTAAAAACATCTTTGTAAAAAGATTGACATCGCCCGCCCAAATACAATTTAACCATGTCTAACCAAGGATGGCACACAGCAACATCGGACTTTTTTTATCAGTCAGAGGAGATGTTATGTAGACGAAGTCATTTCGTCACATTTCCCCATACAGTGGAATCGGTTCGACTCCAAAATTAGGCTGCGTACGTAGCAAATTTCCTTTGATCTTTGCCGTTGTTTATTACCACTACCAACTAATTATAATTAATCTGTTCTAAACGAATTTTGTTGAAAGATCGGGGATGGACCAGAAAGGTAAACAATGTCCAAGTCGTTTCCGGAATGCCTCTCACGCTGCATATACCAGGGGTTTAGAGAACATCGAGGGACGGAGATCATGTCTCACGCTGCATATACAAGGGGTTTAGAGAACATCGAGGGACGGAGATCATGTCTCACGCTGCATATACCAGGGGTTTAGAGAACATCGAGGGACGGAGATCATGTCTCACGCTGCATATACAAGGGGTTTAGAGAACATCGAGGGACGGAGATCATGTCTCACGCTGCATATACAAGGGGTTTAGAGAACATCGAGGGACGGAGATCATGTCTCACGCTGCATATACAAGGGGTTTAGAGAACATCGAGGGAAGGAGATCATGTCTAACGCCGCATATACAAGGGGTTTAGAGAACATCGAGGGACGGAGATCATGTCTCACGCTGCATATACCAGGGGTTTAGAGAACATCGAGGGAAGGAGATCATGTCTAACGCCGCATATACAAGGGGTTTAGAGAACATCGAGGGAAGGAGATCATGTCTCACGCTGCATATACAAGAGGTTTAGAGAACATCGAGGGACGGAGATCATGTCTCACGCTGCATATACAAGGGGTTTAGAGAACATCGAGGGACGGAGATCATGTCTAACGCCGCATATACAAGGGGTTTAGAGAACATCGAGGGACGGAGATCATGTCTCACGCTGCATATACAAGGCGTTTAGAGAACATCGAGGGACGGAGATCATGTCTCACGCTGCATATACAAGGGGTTTAGAGAACATCGAGGGACGGAGATCATGTCTAACGCCGCATATACAAGGCGTTTAGAGAACATCGAGGGACGGAGATCATGTCTCACGCTGCATATACAAGGCGTTTAGAGAACATCGAGGGACAAAGATCATGTCTCACGCTGCATATACAAGGCGTTTAGAGAACATCGAGGGACAAAGATCATGTCTCACGCTGCATATACAAGGCGTTTAGAGAACATCGAGGGACGGAGATCATGTCTCACGCTGCATATACAAGGGGTTTAGAGAACATCGAGGGACGGAGATCATGTCTCACGCTGCATATACAAGGGGTTTAGAGAACATCGAGGGAAGGAGATCATGTCTAACGCCGCATATACAAGGGGTTTAGAGAACATCGAGGGACGGAGATCATGTCTCACGCTGCATATACAAGGGGTTTAGAGAACATCGAGGGACGGAGATCATGTCTAACGCCGCATATACAAGGGGTTTAGAGAACATCGAGGGACGGAGATCATGTCTAACGCCGCATATACAAGGGGTTTAGAGAACATCGAGGGACGGAGATCATGTCTCACGCTGCATATACAAGGGGTTTAGAGAACATCGAGGGACGGAGATCATGTCTCACGCTGCATATACAAGGGGTTTAGAGAACATCGAGGGACGGAGATCATGTCTAACGCCGCATATACAAGGGGTTTAGAGAACATCGAGGGACGGAGATCATGTCTAACGCCGCATATACAAGGGGTTTAGAGAACATCGAGGGACGGAGATCATGTCTCACGCTGCATATACAAGGGGTTTAGAGAACATCGAGGGAAGGAGATCATGTCTAACGCCGCATATACAAGGGGTTTAGAGAACATCGAGGGAAGGAGATCATGTCTCACGCTGCATATACAAGGGGTTTAGAGAACATCGAGGGAAGGAGATCATGTCTCACGCTGCATATACAAGGGGTTTAGAGAACATCGAGGGACGGAGATCATGTCTCACGCTGCATATACAAGGGGTTTAGAGAACATCGAGGGACGGAGATTTAGAGAGATATTTTTCACTTCACGAGACAAGTGTATTATTCTGTGTTTACTCATATGTGATTATTCGCATTTATCATTGTACATTACTTTTGACACATCTGTGCTAACTGTGTACCAATAAAAGACTTACCATACTCTGTAATTTGATGATTTGTAATTATATCTCTTTTGTTTTGTAATTATATTAATACTTAGATAAATATTATACATTGTAATTAGCAACTGTTTTGAGTGTCGTATTTTTGCTATTGTATTCCTCATATGGTATGGTCCTTTATTATGCACTGTTCACAACCATACAATTAAAATAAGAGATTAATTTCTCACAATTGACAGCAGTGCGTTACAGGTGATAAGAATGAATCGGAAAAGTAGATTGAAGAGATGGGTCTCAAAGGGAAGTTCTGAAAACTTTGGTGGTCGGTATATTACGAATGTGTAATGGGGTAGAATTCTATTTTTTTGGGATACAGACAGAGAAAGATCGTTCACCATTTATTTTAGTGCGTGTTCTTGTAACAGAGAGAATATGCGTGTCTGAGGAGGAAGGAAGCTGTCGGGGGGGGGGGCGGTTGTTGAACAGATCAAAATGAGTTAAGTAAGGTAAGAAGGACAGGAACCAGATAAAAAGTTATAACGATAAACATACAGCTTGTAATTATTGCATTCCCGGAAAGGGAGCGTATGAAATGAGGGACATATTAGAATGACTTCTTCACGATTATCTGCCTTTTGACTTAACTTAGCAGCTGAGTCTTGAATTATTTGCTATTTTTCTATAAAGTATTTTAGTGAACATTACAGAAGAGAGTTGAATAGTCAAGACTGAGAAAACAAGAGCACAGACTAGTGTATTTGTTGCGTTGACTGTGAGATACTGGAGTTGACCTGATGTATAGTGGTGTACGCTGAGCAAATAATGTGACACATATGATAAATAACAAACATTTTATCAGAAAATATGTAACCAAGATTCCTAGCATTGGATGTGAACTGTATACAAGCTAACTACTTGAAATATACGGTGGAGATATTGGGTGAAGATATGGATGATAAGATAGAGTGTTTTAATAAGTTATTGTGAAAACATGGAGGATAAGATAGGTTGTATGAATGGGTTAGATTAAAATTATTGAAAATAAGAAAAGTTGTATGTATGGGTTAGGGTGAATATATGGAGGATAAAATAGGACATGTGTATGTGTTTGGGTGAAGATATGGAGGAAATGAAAGTTGTATGAATGGATTTGGGTGAAGATATTGAGAGGGATAAGATAGGTAGGATAAGATATATTGTATGTTTGGTTTAGGTTAAAGATAGGGATTATAAAATATGTTTAATATATGGGTTTGGTTGAAGAATTTAACGATAAGCTAGGTTGTATCTTTAAGGTAGTGTAAGATATGGAGGTTGTTGTAAATAAGTATGGGTTTTGGTGAAGCTATGAAAGATAAGATAGGTTGTATATATTAATAAGGATGAAGATATTTAGGATACGATAGGTTGTATGTGTGTGTTTGGGTAAAGATATAAAAAAACAAACTACAGGTTGTGTATGTGGTTAGAGTAAAGATATGTAGAATAAGATAAGTTGATTAAATGTATTTTTGTGAAGTGACGGTAAATAAAAAAGGATATGTTATTGTTTTGGTTAATTATAATGAGGATAAGATAGGTTGTATGTACGAATTATTGTGAAAATTTGGAAAATAAAAACGATTGTATGTATGGGTAAGAGTGAATATATAGAGGATAAGATATGATGTATGTATGTCTTTGTGTGAAGATTTGTAGGAGAAGAAAGGTTGTATGTATGGATTAGGGTGAAGATATGGAAGATAATATATATATATACTGGTTAAGGCGAAGATATGAACTATGAGATATGTTGCTTGTATGTGATGTTGTAAAGATATTGAGAATAAGAAAGGTTGTATGCCTGGTTTAGTGTAAAATATGGAGGAAAAGATAGATTGTATTATGTTTTTTTTAATATATCGAGGATAATATAGGTTGTATGTATGGGTTCGTGTAAAGATATGGAGAATAAAAAAGGTTGTATGAATGGGTTAGTGTAAAGATATGGAGAATAAGAAAGGTTGTATGAATGGGTTAGTGTAAAGATATGGAGAATAAGAAAGGTTGTATGAATGAGTGAGTGTAAAGATATGGAGAATAAGAAAGGTTGTATGTATGAGTTAGTGTAAAGATATGGAGAATAAGAAAGGTTGTATGAATGGGTTAGTGTAAAGATATGGAGAATAAGAAAGGTTGTATGAATGGGTTAGTGTAAAGATATGGAGAATAAGAAAGGTTGTATGAATGAGTTAGTGTAAAGATATTGAGAATAAGAAAGGTTGCATGTATTGGTTAGTGTAAAGATATGGAGAATAAGAAAGGTTGTATGAATGGGTTAGTGTAAAGATATGGAGAATAAGAAAGGTTGTATGTATGAGTTAGTGTAAAGATATGGAGAATAAGAAAGGTTGTATGAATGGGTTAGTGTAAAGATATGGAGAATAAGAAAGGTTGTATGAATGGGTTAGTGTAAAGATATGGAGAATAAGAAAGGTTGTATGTATGAGTTAGTGTAAAGATATGGAGAATAAGAAAGGTTGTATGAATGGGTTAGGGTTAATATATAGAAGACTAGCAATATACCGGCGCTTCGCAGCGGAAAGCCTTTTAAAAGAAACAAAAGTTACAAACGTATCAAGTATCCGAATATCCCGGATACTATAGAGTGCATTTACTTGCGAAAATAAAACCTGCATCAAATCAATGCCAACTTTTTGTAGGGTCTGTCCTTGGGACCCAGATCCTGGTAATACCCCATTCTAATGAGTCCCTAATCCCATTCTAATGAGTCCCTAATCCCATTCTAAACCCAATCCTGCGCAATTGCTTTTCCCGTTTTATCCCGTCCCCGTTGGAATCATAGTTCTTTGTGGCTCCGGATCCAGATCCCGTTGGGTATCTGATCCCTTCGGTGTCTTGATTCCAGTAAGATCCTGATCTCAGTGGATTCCGATGTGCTACCGATCTCGTTAGGATAATGTTCACTGTGGGATCCCGTTCTACCTATGGACTAAATTTTTCGATGTCATTCCTTTTCCTGATCCCGGTTTTGAGCCCGTTACCGGAAGAGATCTCGATGGTATCCTGTTCCGCGATGGAAACGCGTAACCGATGTGACCCCATTAGGATCTTGTTTCTCTATGGGATCATGTGCAGTGCGATTTTGTTTGAATAAGCTTTTAGATCTAATTATATAATCCCCGTAGAACAATGTAGAACATTCTAGATTAAATTTAATATCCTCCATGTAACGTGTAAAAAAATAAATTTCTACGTAATTATTTCTCAAATAAGAAATATTATACAACTAAATTGTGCTACTAACTGTAATACATTTAAATTGATATGGGGGCACCGTTGGGATCCATTTCATAAAGTACCGTTTTGATTATGTCTGAATAGAGGGGGGGGGGCTATCAAAATCATTGAGATAAATTAAACATTTAAAACGTGTCCTTTTGAAAGTGGTTTACAAATGCCATAGACATAGCTTTTTTAAACTATCGGAGTTTCTAGACAATTCTAGATCGGCCTTGAATGGATTGTATATTAAATCGAACGATATTTTAAAACAGACTAAGAAGGGTATTGCCTAGATCCACCTAATCACGTAGAACCTATTGTTGTTGTCGAACCCTATTGATGTGTATATAGCTCATATTAGAAAAAATGAAATGTGCCCCCAGCCCTAGAACTATGGATATTATGAGTGCAACACCCTTCGTTATTTGAATATGAATAATCAAGATTATGTGTATTCACTTTGGGCAAAATCTATCTGTTCATGTAGGAGTACTAAGCCTGTTGCTATTTATATAGCTTATATGAGGAAAAAAGGAAATTGGGCCCCCGGCTTCAGAAGATGGATATTATGTATTCAGAGCCCTTCTGTATTTAGATATGGATAATCAAATGTATGTATATTAAGTTTAGTCAAGATCTATTTATTCATGTAGCAGTATTTGTTGTTCGTTTTATTTATATAGCTCATATAAGAAAAAAAAACAAATCGGGTGATATGACCGAACCAAGTAGAGTTTCGAAATTAAACTTGTATAACTTTTGTAAGTAGGCTGTAAGGAATATGTCTGCCAAAGTTCAGGCTTCTATCTACATGGGAAGTAGGAGAATATAGATCATAAAATAAAAAATAAAATGTTCCCCTGGCCGCGGAGGTATGAATATTATGAGTTCTGTACCCTTCTGTGTGTGAATATGGATAATCAAGAGTAAGTGTACTAAGTTTGGTCAAGATCCATCCATTCATGTAGGAGTACTAAGCCTATTGCTATTTATTAAGCTTATATAAGGAAAAATGAAAAGGCTCCCCGGCCCCAGAGGGATGCAGATTATGTGTTTAGTACCCTTCGGTATTTGAATATGGATAATCAAATGTATGTAAATTAAGTTTGGTCCAGATACAGATATTCATGTCGCAGTATTTGTTGCTAATTGTATGTATATAGATCATAAAAAAAAAAAACAAATCAAAATTCGGGGCCCCCGGTTGTGACCGTTCTGGGTAGAGTTTCAAAATGTTACCTGTTTAACTTGTGTAAGTAAGCTTTAAGGAATAAGTCTGCTAAATTGCAGGCTTATATTTACAGCAAACGTTGGAGAATATAGCTCATATTAGAAAAAAAATTAAATGGGGCCCCCGCCTCATAGGTATGGATATTATGAGTTCATTACCATTCGGTATTTGAATATGGATAATAAAGAGTAGGTGTACTAAATTTGTTAAAGATCCATTTATTCATGTAGGAGTACTAAGCATATTGATATTTATAAGGCTTATAATTAGGAAAAAATGAAATGTGGCCCCGGCCACAGAGGGATGGATATTAGGTTTAATTACCCTTCGGTATTGAGTATGGATAATCATGTGTATGTATGTTCAGTTTGGTCAAGACTCAGCTATTCATCTAGCAGTTTATGTCTATCATTTTATGTATATATCTCATATTCGAAAACATGACATTTTTGTGCCCCCGACCCCAAACGGTAGGCTGTAGATGTTCAAAATAAAAGCTGCTTCAATTTTGTAAGTAACCACTAAGCAGTAAGCTGCCAAATTTTAGGCTTCTATCTACAGGGGAAGTTGGAGAATTAGTGATGAGTGGGTCAGCCAACCAGTGGGGGGCTTTGCCCTTTATTAGTATAGATAAGATATGTTGCATGCATGTTTTGGGGTGTAAATATGGAGGAACAGGTCTGTTGTATGTATGGGTTTGATTGAATATATCGAAGATATATATATATATATATATATATATATATATATATATATATATATATATATATATATATTTGTTTTTTGGTGTATATATGTAGAAAGATGTGTTTTTTATGTATGTGTTTTATATTATATATATAATATATATATATATATATATATATATATATATATATATATATATATATATATATATATATATTGGTTAAGGTGAAGGTATGGAGAATGAGATGATGTTGTATGTATGGATTTGTTTGAAGAGTGTGGAGAAAAAGAAAGGTTGTATGTTTGGGTTTGGGTCGAGATATAGAGGATAATATAAGTTGCATGAATGTGTTTCGGTGAAATATTGAGGAAAAGAAAGGTTTTTTGTATGGGTTTTGGTTAAGATACGGATGATAAGAAAGGTTGTTTATATGGGTTAGGTTAAAGATAGGAATGAAAAGATAGTTTGAATATATGGATTAGGTTAAAGATATGGAGAATAATATAGGTTTACGTATAATGTTATTGTAAAGATATTGATAATTAGAAAAGTTGTAATTATTGATTTTTGGTGAAGATATGAAGTATAAGATCGGTTATATGTATGAACATGGGTGAAGATATGTATAATGAAGTAGGTTATATGTATGAGCATGAGAGAAGATATGTATAATGAAGTAGTTTGTATGTATAGGTTTGGTTTAAGATAAAGAGGATAAAATAGGTCGAATGTATGGTTTAATATTAAAATATGGAAGATGAGACAATTTTAATGTTTGGGTTTTGGTGAAAATATGGAGGAGAAGATAAGTTGTATTAATGTTTTAGTGTGAAAATATGGAATATAATGTAGGTTGTATTTATTGGTTATTGTGAAGATATGGTGTATATTAGGTTGTATGTATGGTTTGGTGTAACGATTTGAAGAAAAGAAAAGTTTTATTTTTTTATGTGATTATTTAAAGAATAAGTTTGATTGTATGCCTGGGTTAGAGTGAAGATAAGGAGGATAAGATGGATTGTTCGTATGGGTTAGGGTGAAGATAAGGAGGATAAGATAGATTGTATGTATGGGTTAGGGTGAAGATAAGGAGGATAACATAGGTTTGATATATTAATTTTGTAAAAGATATTGGGAATACGATAGGTTTATATATTGGTTTGTGTAAAGATATGGAGGAAAAGTTAGGTTGAATGCATGGCTTTGGGTTAGTGTAAATATAGGGAAGATAAAAAATTATTATATGCATTTGTTAGGATGAAAATATGGAGGATAACCTAGGTAGGATGTTTGGGTTGCGGTGAAGATATGGAAGATAGAATAGATTATATATGTATGAGTTAGGATGAAGAAATGTAGGATTAGATATATTGTATGTATAGATTTGGGTGAAGAAATGGAGGATAAAAAAGTTTGTATATTTATTTTAGTGTGAAAAAAACGAGAAAAATAGATGTCGGAAGTGATAGTTTAGGTCAGTTGTTCTTAACCTTGTTGGAGGTACTGAACCCCACCAGATCATATGCACATTCACCGAAACCTTCTAGTTAGGACACATAAAATTTATGTCATTTTAATGTTTTTTTTGGGAAGGATTCCGTTTAAACCCTGAGACTGACTCTACGAACCCCTTGGGTTCGACCGAACCCAGTTTAAGAGCTACTGGTTTAGATGAAGTTATAGTGAATAAGACATGTTGTATGTATAGTTTTGTATGAATATATGAGGGAGAAGATATAGTGTATGCATTGCTTAGTTTGAAGATATAGCAGATAAAATAGGTTGTATGTATGGGTTACAGTGAAGATATGGAAGATAAGGTACGTTGTAATAATGTGTTAGTGTAAAGATATGGAGATTTAGATAGATCGTTTGTTTGGGGGAGTGTGATATCGAGGATAATATATGTTGTATGTATGGGTTAATCTAAAGGTATGGGTTATATGATAGGTTGTATGTATGGGTAAGGGTGAATATATGGAGGATAAGTTAATTCGTATTGATGGGTTTTGGTGAAGATATGGGTAGTAACATATGTTGTATCCATGGGTTTAAGTGAAGATTTTGAGGAAAAGATCGATTACATTTATTGGTTAGTGTGAAGATATGTAGGATAAGTTAAGTTGTATGTATGGCTTAGGGTAAATATATGGAGGATAAGATATGTTTTATGTACGGGAAACTGTTAAGATATGTATGATACGATAGGTATGGGTTAAGAGAAGAGATGGAGAATGCAATTTTGTGCATGTATGGGTTAGTGTTAAGATTTGGAGAATATGATAGGTTGTATGTATGGGTTGGCGTGAAGATATGAAGGATAAGATATATTGTATGTATGGTTTAGGGTGAAGATATGGAGGATACGATAGGTTGTGTGTATGTTTTAGGGTGAAGATATGGAGGACACGATAGATTGTATGTATGGGTTTGCTGAAGATATGGGTGATACGGTAGGTTGTATGTATGGTTTAGGATGAATATATGGAGGATAAGGTAGCACGTAGGTATGGGTTAGGGTAGAGTTATGGACGATATGATTTGTCATATTTATAATTAATGGGTTAGCTTGCATATATTGATAGGACATGTTGTAAGTATAGATTAAATATGTATGGACCAAGCGTCTAGGAGAGTCTGATATGGTCAGCTGCAAAAGGGGAGTAAAAAAACACAGTGAAAGAAATATTTTTTTTCAATAAATTATATTGTTTTAAATATGAACAAATCTTTATACATTTTTTTAAAAATCAATCGTTTTTGAGAGCAAATGCTTTTAGTAATAGTACATTATTAAAATACCAAGTTTTTATTTTCATGATCGATATTTTAAAAATCTGTAAGATTCACTTTTCCGACCACAACACCACTGCCTCTACGTGTTTTCTATACGTTGTCTGACTGGCCTTACTAAAAGTATATAAAAAATGCTCAAAGCGTTTGGACATTTTATAAGCTGATATTTAACCAAATAAAGGAACTTTTTTAATGTATAAATCGGCAGTCACAAGCAATGTTCTCACTAAGAATTGCTGGTTCGTGTGCTAAATCATACAGTTGTGTGTTTACAGCATCGATTATTTATGTGTGAAAAATTGTACAGCCCACAAATACAAACACTCACTTGCATGGAAATTTGCTGCGGGGATACTCAAACTGCTGCGTGGTGTCTGTGAGATAGCTGCGCGGCTGGGGAACATTGGTCACAAGATTTCTAGTTTTTTATTTATTGATACATCATGTTAATCTATACTGAAATGAATGCATTGATCTACTGACAATTTTCAATTATTTTACTTCTCGCTGTCAAGTTGATTTGGTTGATTTTTAAAGGTATTGATAGAAACCAAAAAGTTATGCAGATCTACCTGGTCATTAAAATGCCTTGTAGAGGGGGAGATAAAAAAATCATGACCACATTTTAAAGAGTTTAGACTTTAGAAAGGAAAGAATATGCATTCTAGAGGGTGCTTTAGAAGACTTGGTTTAGAAGTCATGTCTCATAAGACTTGGTTTAGAGGTTTTGGCTTAAACGACCTTCCTTAATGTTGTAGTCGATGAACTAGCGAATACCTAGAGACAAAATATATATTTGTCATGAGAGAGCGAGCTTCATGCAGAATAAAGAGTTATGGTAGAAAAATTTACGCGTGTCCTGGAAATGTGATACGTGATTGTACTGGAGAGAAGAGAGCATCGTGTAGGATAGAGAGGTACAGTGGAACCCTAGGCCCACGTTAAGGAAATGAATATCCTGGAGGTGAGACAGCATCGTGAAGGATTGAGAGTAACGGTGAAATCCTAGACGTACTTCATGGAAATTTCATGTGAGAATGTCCAAGAGATGAGAGAGCATCACGCAGGATAGAGAGTAACGGTGGAACCTTAGATTCACGTTATGGAAATTTCGTACGTGAATGTCTTATCGACACACGTAGCCTTTTTTTGGCCAACAGAGGGATTAGCTCAACTTCAAAAGAATATAAATAAGCATTACCGATATCGCCTGGTTTAACACATCTTTTGAATTCATATATTCTCTTATACTTCAAGTTAACTATCTAAGTCTGACAAGAGAGAAAACGACTACATTTACAACAACGGTAAAAACATTATCATAAAAACATGCGTTTATTTGATGTCTAGCTTCTAGGTCATATTAACAAAAATCTCTTTGACCTCTTTCATTTCATTAGAAGCGCCCTACTTTAACCACGCGCGTGATGCTCTGTGTGATCAAGAAAATAATTATAGAGGAGAGCAATCTAAGAATAGTGTGTCTGACAGTCGGACCCGAACAGGTATCTAAACACAAATACTATTCTTATGATATTTAGTCACATATATACGTATAAATAAATAAATAAATAAATATATATATATATACATATATATATATATATATATATATATATATATATATATATATGCGTGTGTGTGTATATAATGATATTTTCCTATTGTGCTCTCTAGATATATATATATATAAATATAAATATATAAATATATATATATATATATATATATATATATATATATATATATATATATATATATATATATGCGTGTGTGTGTATATAATGATATTTTCCTACCACCTCATTCGGCCCAGACTAATGTAAAGTTTGATTTTAACTTCCATTACACATTACAGTCAACACACAGCAAGCTCTAAAACAGGAATGTCTCGACCGGAGGAGGTGTTTTAGGGCTTGCTGTGTGTTGAATGTAATGTGTAATGGAAGTTAAAATCAACCTTTACATTAGACTGTAGTCTGTGCTGATCCTTTATAATTCTTTGTTGTTGTTTTGTTTGTTGATAATAGCCATTGCTTTATGTTTTCAAAACTAAATACTTATAGTTTATTTCATAATAACAAATGTCTTTCTGTTAGCTTGTTTCTGTTCGTGTATGTTGATTATGTGTCTCTCTAAAAGTGTAACAGAAAACCAACGGAGTCAACGATGTAGGCTTCTTTCTTGTAGTTAAAAAAAGATGTGCTTACTTGGGCCATTGTAAAAAGATGTGCTTACTTGGGCAATTGTAAAAATATGTGCTTACTTGAGCCATTGTAAAAAGATGTGCTTACTTGGGCAATTGTAAAAAGATGTGCTTACTTGGGCCATTGTAAAAATATGTGCTTACTTGAGCCATTGTAAAAAGATGTGCTTACTTGGGCCATTGTAAAAATATGTGCTTACTTGGGCCATTCTAAAAAGATGTGCTTACTTGGGCCATTGTAAAAAGATGTGCTTACTTGGGCCATTGTAAAAAGATGTGCTTACTTGGGCCATTGTAAAAATATGTGCTTACTTGAGCCATTGTAAAAAGATGTACTTACTTGGGCCATTGTAAAAATATGTGCTTACTTGGGCCCTTGTAAAAAGATATACTTACTTGGGCCATTGTAAAAAGCTGTGCATACTTGGGCCATTCTAAAAAGATGTGCTTACTTGGGCAATTGTAAAAAGATGTGCTTACTTGGGCCATTGTAAAAAGATGTGCATACTTGGGACATTGTAAAAAGATGTGCTTACTTGGGCCATTGTAAAAAGATGTGCTTACTTGGGCCATTGTAAAAAGATGTGCATACTTGGGCCATTGTAAAAATATGTGCTTACTTGGGCCTTTGTAAAAAGATATGCTTACTTGGGCCATTGAATAAAGATGTGCATATTTGGGCCATTGTAAAAAGATGTACTTACTTGGGCCATTGTAAAAAGATGTGCTTACTTCGGCCATTGTAAAAAGATGTACTTACTTGGGCCATTGAATAAAGATGTGCTTACTTGGGCAATTGTAAAAAAAGATGTACTTACGTGGACCATTGTAAAAAGATGTGCTTACTTGGGCCATTGTAAAAAGATGTGCTTACTTGGGCCCTTGTAAAAATTAGGTATTTTTTAAAAAAACGGATAAAAAAGATTATTGGGAAATGTTGACTGAATGAACGATTATTTTCAAAAATTCAACACAATAAAAAAATATTATTAAAAATAAAAGGAAATATGTAAATGAATTGTTGTGTAAATAAAAATCTGTCAGCATGGCCAAATTCTTGACCAGTAATTACCCCCATATATCCCCCTCCTCACAAATAAACAAAGCAAAAAAAAAAACTTTGAAACATGGTTAAACGTGTTCAATCTTAACAGAAATAAATTATTCACGTTTTCAACATCTTGTTTTTCTTCAGATTTGATTCTTATCTTCTGTGGAGTGGCCATGACCAGTGTGGTTCTCTCTTTCTAAAACACAATTTTAATGGAAGTTACGAGATGCCCAAAACCGTCAGATGTCGTCTCTTTCTAAAACACAATTTTAATGGAAGTTAAGTGATGCCCAAAACCGTCAGATGTCGTCTCTTTCTAAAACACAATTTTAATGGAAGTTAAGTGATGCCCAACACCGTCAGATGTCGTCTCTTTCTAAAACACAATTTTAATGGAAGTTACGAGATGCCCAAAACCGTCAGATGTCGTCTCTTTCTAAAACACAATTTTAATGGAAGTTAAGTGATGTCCAACACCGTCAGATGTCGTCTCTTTCTAAAACACAATTTTAATGGAAGTTATGTGATGCCCAACAAGTCAGATGTCGTCTCTTTCTAAAACACAATTTTAATGGAAGTTATGTGATGCCCAACACCGTCAGATGTCGTCTCTTTCTAAAACACAATTTTAATGGAAGTTATGTGATGCCCAACACCGTCAGATGTCGTCTCTTTCTAAAACACAATTTTAATGGAAGTTAAGTGATGTCCAACACCGTCAGATGTCGTCTCTTTCTAAAACACAATTTTAATGGAAGTTAAGTGATGCCCAACACCGTCAGATGTCGTCTCTTTCTAAAACACAATTTTAATGGAAGTTATGTGATGCCCAAAACCGTCAGATGTAGTCTCTTTCTAAAACACAATTTTAATGGAAGTTAAGTGATGCCCAACACCGTCAGATGTCGTCTCTTTCTAAAACACAATTTTAATGGAAGTTACGAGATGCCCAAAACCGTCAGATGTCGTCTCTTTCTAAAACACAATTTTAATGGAAGTTAAGTGATGCCCAACACCGTCAGATGTCGTCTCTTTCTAAAACACAATTTTAATGGAAGTTACGAGATGCCCAAAACCGTCAGATGTCGTCTCTTTCTAAAACACAATTTTAATGGAAGTTAAGTGATGCCCAACACCGTCAGATGTCGTCTCTTTCTAAAACACAATTTTAATGGAAGTTATGTGATGCCCAACACGTCAGATGTCGTCTCTTTCTAAAACACAATTTTAATGGAAGTTAAGTGATGCCCAACACCGTGAGATGTCGTCTCTTTCTAAAACACAATTTTAATGGAAGTTATGTGATGCCCAACACCGTCAGATTTCGTCTCTTTCTAAAACACAATTTTAATGGAAGTTATGTGATGCCCAACACCGTCAGATGTCATCTCTTTCTAAAACACAATTTTAATGGAAGTTATTTGATGCTCAACACCGTCAGATGTCTTCTCTTTCTAAAACACAATTTTAATGGAAGTTACGGGATGCTCAACACCGTCAGGTTATCGATACAAAATTTTCCAGCTGCATTATTAAATCTCTTATTAGTTATTTCACTAATATCAACCAGGGACATGATAAGAACGTTTCTATTGATTCCAAAAGCATGATAAAATATATGTTTGCTATCACTTATAGTTAAACTATCACATTCTATAAGTTGATTAATTTCATTCGAATATGTATAGATACTAAAAAAATATAATTTTATACATTTAAACACTTCAAACGGTATCAGTTCATATGTTTGTAAAGAAAAAGAGAACTTCTCGCAAATTTAATTCACCAGGGTGGTCTAGATTAATATTTGAAATATCTGTTGAATGTGTAATTTATATTAATTTTAATTAATGTCCGGCAGGTTTTGGCTCCTTCCATTGTTATCTTCGTCAGAGGTTATTTCCGTCGTTGTTATTTTCGTTAGTTGTTATCTTCGTCAGATGTTAACTCAGTCGTTATTATCTCCGTCAGTTGTTATCTCTGTCAGTTATCTTCGTCATTTGTTATCTATCTCCGTCAGTGAAGTTCGTACTAATTTGATGTTCTTCTCAGTTGAAATGCTCATCAGTTAGCATCCCTTCAAGTAGACCACTATTAATTGATGTGTCTTTCATTTCGATGCGGATAAGTTAAAGACAAAATCAGTTAAATGTCCTTCAGTTAAGTGGCTATAAGTCTAGCGACCATCAGTCGAGATAAAGTTTATAAAGGTAAGCAGTCAGCTATGGGGCTCATCAATGTAAGTGCCCAAAAGTCAAGGGCTTGTCTTTCAAGGTACATTTTAGTTTGCTGTGCATCAGTTTAGGTGCCCATAAGTAATGTGTCTATCTGAAGAGGTAAATTTCAGATTGGAGCCCATCAGTTTAGGTGACCATTAGTGAAGTGTACATCTGCCGAGATGTATTTTAGTTAGGTGCCGGTAAGTTTAGGTGACAATTAGTGAATTCCCATCTACCGGGGTACATTTAAGTTAAGGGCCCATCAATTTAGGTGCTCATAAGTGAAGTGTCCATCTGAAGAGGTACATTTCAATTAGGATTCAATTAGTTTAGTTTTCCATAAGCGAAGTACCCATCTACTGAAGTAGATTTCAGTTAGGTTCCCATCAGTGTAGGTGACCTTTAAGTGAAGTGTCCATCTTCATAGCTACATTTCAGTTAGGTGCCTATCAGTGTAGGTGACCTTAAGTGAAGTGTCCATCTTCATAGCTACATTTCAGTTAGGTGCCTATCAGTGTAGGTGACCTTTAAGTGAAGTGTCCATCTGAAGAGGTACATTTCAGTTAGGTGCCTATCAGTGTAGGTGACCTTAAGTGAAGTGTCCATCTTCATAGCTACATTTCAGTTAGGTGCCTATCAGTGTAGGTGACCTTTAAGTGAAGTGTCCATCTTCATAGCTACATTTCAGTTAGGTGCCTATCAGTGTAGGTGACCTTTAAGTGAAGTGTCCATCTTCATAGCTACATTTCAGTTAGGTGCCCATCAGTTTATATGACCGTAAGTGTAGTGTCAATCTGCAGAGATACATTTCAGTTAGGAGCAATCAGTTTAGTTTCTCATTATCACAATGTCCATCTGATTAAGATGATTTCAGTTGATGTTCCCATAAATTTACATGCCCATCATTTGTTGTGTCCATGAGTTGAAGTTTCCTTCAGTTAAAATGACCATGAGTTAAAGTGTATGTTTTTGATGTGCCCAAAGTGTCTGTCAGTTGATGTTTCCATGAGTTGAACTGCCCGCCAGTTAATGTGCCCGTGAGTAAAAGTTCACGTCATTTGATGTGCCAATGAATTTAAGTGATGTAATTTGATGTGCCCATGAATTAAAGTGCCATTCAATTGTTCTGCCCATTAGCTGGGCTTTCCCCTAATTTAAGTTAAGACATTCAGCTCATTGTCCATCCATATAAAAATATTATTCTAAATTATGAATATTCCATTTAGCATTACTTATCGTAGTATTATTAGTATTTGCTTTAGACACAATTTTGCTATTAGATGCCATTCACCATTACTTATCATACTAGTTGCTTGAGTCTAATGCTGGCTGTTATAAAATATATTAGTTGATCATTATCATATGATTAGTTTTATGGAACGTGGATTTATCAAATACATTATCATAGAATGAACAGTGTATATACTTATATGAAGACTTTTGAATGTGCAAATATATCAGAGATAATGAACATGTAAAAATATATCAGAGATAATGAACATGTACAAATATATCAGAGATAATAAGCATGTTGAACAATATCAGAGATAATAAACATCTTAGAAGGCGCATAATGCAGATATTTTATTTCTCTTCACATTATTGTTGAAATTTAATTTAAGTTCATTTATTTAAACATTGATTTCTTGATTTATTTAAACAGTTCTTTGGGTATATTTTCAAACTAATGTCAATCGTATGTCATCGTAAGGTATTACGACGTATGACAACGTATGTTATCATAACTCCTCGTGTCAAAGCATGTGTCAGCGTGTTTCAGTGAATGTCAATGTATGTCATCGTATATTAAAGTTTGCAAGTGTATGCCACCGTATGTTAGCGTTTCCAAAAAAACTAGATGACACAAGGTTACCTGACCGCTAAAACTCAAATACCGAGTTAATGTAGTTTTTATTACTAGTGTGAAAAAAACCTTAAAATAACAGTAATAACGTTTAATCTGAACACATGAAATGACTTATGTACAGAGTATTACTAAATGCGATGGCATGTCTTTAACATAGGGAAACTACGAATTAATTGGTTTTAGGAATACGGTTTTTATAAATGATTCACTTGACGACGAGCAATGTCAAATTGATTGACAGGTGTCCTTCCAGGAACACCCACACGGTCCAGTTGACGACGAGCAATGTCAAATTGATTGACAGGTGTCCTTCCAGGAACACCCACACGGTCCAGTTGACGACGAGCAATGTCAGATTGATTGACAGGTGTCCTTCCAGGAACACCCACACGGTCCAGTGGCCTTTCTTCTATTTCTTTTAAATGTAATGTGTAAGCAAAAGAACCAGAAAATTTAGCATATGTCTAAGCAGAAGACGGGAAACAATTAACAACTTTCTAAGAAAAATACATGGCAAAATTAGCAACTTTATAAGCAAGAGACCTGGCAAAATTAGCAACTTTATAAGAAAGAGACCTTGCAAAATTAGCACATTTGTGAGCAAAATACGGGGCAAAATTAACAACTGTGTAAGCAAAAGACCTTACAAGGATTACAGATGAATAATAGAGAAAACAAAGTGAATAGTTTAAAAGCTTGGATCTGATTCAATTTTTTTTCAAAATCTGTTTCTGCAAGCATAAAGATTCTATTTAACAAAATAACCAAACAAGCCATCGAACTTCTGTTTCAAAATTATTAACCAGTTGTCAGTATATGTATCTTTACATTGTTATAAGACTAAATGCATTTTAATGAAAAACAAATAAAAACAAAATGCACATTTAAAACTGTTTTTATTTGTGACATCTGTCCTTTACAACAAATTGGTGGTGTTGTCTTCGCTATGAGATGATGATGTAGAAGTCAGAAGGAGATGATGGTGTGGACGTCACAATGAGATGATGGTGTTGACGTCACAATGAGGTTATGGTGTGGACGTAACAATGAGATAATTGTGCAGTCGTCACAATGAGATGATGGTACAGACATCACAATGAGATGATGGTGTTGTCGTCACAATGAGATGATGGTGTTGTCGTCACAATGAGATGATGGTGTTGACGTCACAATGAGGTGATGGTGTGGACGTCACAATGAGATGATGGTGTATTCGTCACATTGATACGATGGTGTTGTCGTCACAATGAGATGCCAGTGTTGTCGTCACAATGAGATGGTGGTGTGATTTTCACAATGAGATGATGGTGTTGTCGTCACAATGAGATTATGATGTAGACGTCGCAAGATGAAATAGTTCCTTAGGCAGCAAATCGCCTCTCTCTTTACTCTAACTGGACAACCCTAAGGACCATCTCTTTTGTATGATACAGCCTGGCACCAGTAGCGTCACTGACATTCCTTTGTGTCACTGTTATCAACATTGGGGTTTGAAGTTAGAATGTTGAGGGTTTTTTTTTTCCATTTCTTTAATGAGTTGTCGTCCCTGGGCTTCTAGTGTTTTTTATTTCTGTCCTGGGCTTCGATGGGCATTGAGCTCCAGACAACAAGGTTTTTAGATTGACTCAGTTTACACATCTTTCTTAGAGGCCAGAATAAGTGATAAACATTTATAGTTAGTCACGAGATCCAAGTATACATTTATATGGAACTAAAAAATAAAAGTGTTTGAAACGCCGCCCTTCTTTGTGCTTTAAATGTTCCAGTTTAACCAATCATCCTAAGACCAAATGTCATCAAACTTTAATTGGTAGATTTTCTTTTAACTAGAGAAGGCAGTTGTTAATATACAATAGATCAATGAATTTGTAACAAAAGAAGACAGATATTGAGATGAAGTAGACAGCTACACATGTAACTAAAGAAGGTGGACATAGTGATGAAGTAGATGGATAAAATTGAAATTAAGAAGGCAGATATTGAGATGAAGTTGATAGATAACATGTAAGCAAAGAAGGTTGATATTGAGATGAAGTAGATAGATAAACATGTAAGAAAAGAAGGTTGATATTGAGATTCAGTTGATAGATAAACATGTAAGAAAGAAGGTTGATATTGAGATGAAGTTGATAGATAAACATGTAAGAAAATAAGGTTGATATTGAGATGAAGTTGATAGATAAACATGTAAGAAAGAAGGTTGATATTGAGATGAAGTTGATAGATAAACATGTAAGAAAAGAAGGTTGATATTGAGATGAAGTTGATAGATAAACATGTAAGAAAGAAGGTTGATATTGAGATGAAGTAAGGAAATTAAAACAAACAAATTTAATTTTTTGGTTTATATTTTGCATGGAAAGTTAAATTTCTGGCGCCCAACTATTTGCGCAAAACCCCACGTAGCACGGCTCTGGAAGGATCATAAAATGTTATAAATAACGACAATATCATTGCAGTGAAATACTTGTTTAAAAAACCTAGGTACCTGATCAAAAAAGTCTAAAGAATACTTAAGGGTCGAACATGTTCAGACGTGAAATTAATTTCATCTGAAGCACTGTGTTCATTTTGGAAAGTTATTGCAACCGTCTCACCTGGGCAAATAAGTACGGGGCGTTACTTGAGCCACGCCCCTTCCCCCGAACACCAACACACACACATTCATACACTCACAAAAAACAAGGCAACTTTTTAATCAATAAACGATACATGATATATGATACTTGATGTATGATACTGGATATATGATCTGTCAAAGTGTTACCAGGACTTAGTTCGAAAGCAACTTGTTCCACGAACATTTACTTTAATGAAATGTGTAGGAACTGAAGTTTGTTCGAAATTTAATATTGAAAGGACTGCTTTCAAGCCTAGTAAATGAAATAGCAAAACGAGGTATATGGAAGCTTGAATTTAAGGACATGACAAAAAGAATAGGGCGGTTGGGCATAGATCCTTCTTCAGTTCACAGAACAAATGAAAATATTACAAAGAACAGAGAATAGTAAACAAGTGTATGTCTGTTCCTTGTACACAGCCTTAAACACATCCGTGTACACATCCTTGTACACATCCTTATTAACATCCTTGTACACATCAATCCCACATACTGACGACCTTAGGGCCTTAAAATTTTTTTAGAAAAAAAACGCACTCCTCTATTCCTTGTATCATCTATCGAGTCAAATACATCAACATAAATTAAAAAAAATATATCATAATTACCGACATTTCTAACCACATACGACAAACAACATCAGATTATTGCCATAAAATAATAGACGCAGCCTTCCGTGGTATATTCTCTTATTAGATTCAATAATAGTGTTTTATGATTTACATATGGCGTGTGTCGAATTTTACTTTTCATTCGCTCAAACTGTGGCTATGCAATAATGATACGAATCACAAAGTTCATTAAGCATATTTAAACTTAACACAATGTCCTCATGTTATGACCAGTGTTTCTTTAAGGCACCCCTTGGGGGTGAAGAAGGGTGCACAACCCAATGGAATAAATCAAGTGACCCACATGTTCTCATGTTATGAGCAGTGTTTCTTTCAGGCACCCCTTAGGGGTGAAGAAGGGTGCACAACCCAATGGAGTAAATCAAGTGACCCACATGTTCTCATGTCATGAGCAGTGTTTCTTTCAGGCACCCCTTGGGGTGAAGAAGGGTGCACAACCAAATGGAGTAAATCAAGTGACCCACATGTTATCATGTCATGAGCAGTGTTTCTTTCAGGCACCCCTTGGAGGTGAAGAAGGGTGCACAAATTAATGGATTAAATCAAGTGACCCACATGTTCTCATGTCATGAGCAGTGTTTCTTTCAGGCACCCCTTGGGGTGAAGAAGGGTGCACAACCAAATGGAGTAAATCAAGTGATCCACATGTTCTCATGTCATGAGCAGTGTTTCTTTCAGGCACCCCTTGGGGTGAAGAAGGGTGCACAACCCAATGGAGTAAATCAAGTGACCCACATGTTCTCATGTTATGAGCAGTGTTTCTTTCAGGCACCCCTTGGGGGTGAAGAAGGGTGCACAACCCAATGGAATAAATCAAGTGACCCACATGTTCTCATGTCATGAGCAGTGTTTCTTTCAGGCACCCCTTGGGGTGAAGAAGAGTGCACAACCCAATGGAGTAAATCAAGTGACCCACATGTTCTCATGTCATGAGCAGTGTTTCTTTCAGGCACCCCTTGGGGTGAAGAAGGGTGCACAACCCAATGGAGTAAATCAAGTGACCCACATGTTCTCATGTTATGAGCAGTGTTTCTTTCAGGCACCCCTTGGGGTGAAGAAAGGTGCACAACCCAATGGAGTAAATCAAGTGACCCACATGTTCTCATGTTATGAGCAGTGTTTCTTTCAGGCATCCCTTGGGGGTGATGAAGGGTTGCAAAATCCAATGAAGTAAATCAAATGAACCACGAAAAAATAGTGTACAGAAAAATGAAAATAATATTATTTTATAAAAAATGACTCAATTGACTTCTTTTATTACAGTTTTCACAAGAATAGTTATTGTTGTCTTTAATTGATTAGAAATATAAAATTTCCCTTTCACTCGATATAATTGATGATTTAATATATTAAGGCAAATCTTGTTTGAGGGTATTTGATTTTTAGTATCGTACTTTCCAAAATTGATTATAAGCAGAAGAATTGCTTACCTTTGTTTTTATTTCATGATTTGTAATTTGTGTTTTTATTGATTTATTTTTCGAGTCGTCACAAGTTCAAAGACTTTAAAAACAATGTATTAACATTAACATACGAATGAATCTAAATGTCTACAAGTTTAATACAATTGATTTATCAAAGGCCCCATTCTGTCGTAGGGGTTGCTGTGAGAACATTATGGCTCTAAGATTAAGTGACACTTTTTTTTTAACTACAGACTCTTCCGTTTGTCTCCTAGTAAGTGTAGACTGTTGTAAAACTAAATGAAAGAATGGGCATAAATGCGTTTTTGTATATAGAATTCATCAACAATTTCCTGGAAATATGACAATTAGATTACTGTAATATTTGTTTGTGGGGTTTACCTCAGAACTAAATTCAGAGACCCCAAAAGGTACAAAATACCGCAGCACGCATTGTATCGCGGATAAAAAAATCTGACCACATCACCCAAGTTCTACGAGATCTCAATTGGGTTCCTGTGAGTGATCGCATTAATTACAAAATTCTGTCGCTGGCGTACAGCTGCATAGAATGCTCTGCACCGGAATATCTTAGAGGACTGATTTATAAACATGTACACTTATAGAACCTGCGGTCTTCAACACAGTCCTTACTGAAAGTTCCTAGAGGGGATGAACACAGAAAAAAATCTCACGGAGTGCGCTCTTTTAAAAGCGTTAGTGCTAAATTATGGGGCAGTTTGCCTCAATCTTTGAGGAGAATTGAAAATAAGAAAAGATCATTTAAGAGACTTTGAAAAACGTTTCTGTTACTAAGATTTAAGCACATCAGAGTACAGTGAGCATGCTAAAGTAGCATGGATACTAGCGCTTTAAAAATATTCATCCAATAAGATTTATGGGGCGAGAATAAGGGAAAAAGAATACTTTCATGGGCAACACAGCTGGAATAATTTAGTTCATGCCCCGCTGGTGCAAAGTTAGATGTATCTTTAATTATTATTATGGCTAATGTTGGCACTTCTTCTTCTAGATATCAAAGGCCCACAATTAAATTACCAACCAAATTGCAACCTCAAAATTGTCTGAGAAAAACCACCGAATTTAAATTTAAGTATGGTTCAAAATGCACACATATATTTAAAAATTGCCCGCCTTTCTTCAGCTTCTTAAATTTCTGCATTCCCTCACCTACCCCTGTCCAGTGTTCAAATATGGCGTTGAATTTACGTTTTTTTCCAAATGATTACCCTGCGGCAAGCCACAACCTACGTTATTTAGTCTATTTATCAACTAGGCGCAATACTGCCTCCCCATTAGTTTATTTATGAACTAGGCGCCATAATGCCTCGCCAAGACCCTTAAATGGTCTTTCGCTGATTCTAAAATTCTAATAGAATACCTAAATTCAAGTATATATATTAAAAAAGTCACCTTTTAATTTTAAATATTGTTAAAGATTCATGGCATTGAACTCCCTAGACCGATCCTCCACTTAAGATTCAACAGTGCCCTAAGTTTCAGCTCTACATCCCAATGAAAATAATCCCCAATTTCAATGCCGATAGATGCACTAGCTAGTGACGTAGCTATCTTATGTGCCGCTGAGTTGCCACATAGTTTCTGCCTATCTCTCTTTCATGATACAAACTCTGCAGTTGTCCAGAAATGCCGAATATCTATAAAAGAAAAAGTGATACCGTTTGGACCACCCAATACGCCCACTTTCTGTGACACGGTCTTTTAATGTGTTTGGTAATGGGGGACACTTTTACTTTTACACCCCTCCCCCACCCATCAGGTTTGAGACCCATTATAATCAACCCTTGAATAGCATCAAACCCAAATCTGGTGTCCCCGCTTTTCTTGCACCCGGGCACATGTACCCTTCAGCCACACCTGGGCTAAGCCTGTGACAAAAGGACACTGGCAGTTAACCCCCCCCCCCGCCCCCCCCCCCCGAGTACATTGTCTGACAGAAAAACAGGTCATGAAGAAAGCCTTGCCCCCCCCCCCCCCCCGAGTACATTGTCTGACAGAAAAACAGGTCATGAAGAAAGCCTTGGTCCGCGCAGCGCACGGGAATGACGTTCAGTTTTGTGCCCCTATAAAAACTTACCTTTGCCGCAGCGCAAATAAATAATTTAAAAAGAATTCTCATAACTCAAATAAGGAGAAGCACCGAAAAGGAATTCTGCACCCCAGTATCTCTCATGCCCCCGAAATGCATTTCTACACGTATATCTAACCACCTGTGAAACAACATCACATTACTACAAAAACCATTACCAATAAATTGTTTTAGCAACTCTTGCTCTCTTAGTTATCCAAGATTCTTGCATTATGTATTAAGTAATAGTGGCAACATTTGAACAACACCAAATTAGACATCGTGTTTCTTCTTAAGTTCAATAATGTAATTATGTTATCCAGAAACTTCTGTAAATGTTTTTTTATACTATAGAATCAGATCAAAATCGTCAATTCACCTGACCATTGCGATCATAAATAAACAGTTTGAGCAGACTTCTTTACCTCGCAATGATCATTGTAAGTGTAGGGGAGTTCAAGGTTGTTGCAACGTCAACAACCTCGATTATTTGTCATTAATGTCAGCCTGCTGGGTGGCGAGTCACTTAGTTCTCAGACTGGTTTCTTTGTCATTAATGTCAGCCTGCTGAGTGGCGAGTCACTTAGTTCTCAGACTGGTTTCTTTGTCATTAATGTCAGCCTGCTGAGTGGCGAGTCACTTGGTTCTCAGACTGGTTTCTTTGTCATTAATGTCAGCCTGCTGAGTGGCGAGTCACTTGGTTCTCAGACTGGTTTCTTTGTCATTAATGTCAGCCTGCTGAGCGGCGAGTCACTTAGTTCTCAGACTGGTTTCTTTGTCATTAATGTCAGCCTGATGGGTGGCGAGTCACTTGGTTCTCAGACTGGTTTCTTTGTCATTAATGTCAGCCTGCTGAGTGGCGAGTCACTCAGTTCTCAGACTGGTTTCTTTGTCATTAATGTCAGCCTGCTGAGTGGCGAGTCACTTGGTTCTCCGACAAGCCTGTACTCGGTGAAGTTTTAGTACGGTAAATTCCTGCATGTCCAGAAAGATTGTAAGGGAAAGAACAAGGACAGAAACGTTGTTTTTTCCCAATTTTAAAGAGTTGACTTCTGAAGCACGTATAAAGTAATCATTTCTTAAGGTACTTAAGGTGTAATCAGTTGAACTATTTCAGATGTAATCATTTGTTGAACCCCGTTTGATGTAAATAAAAAAAAAATAACTCCATTAAATTAAAATCATTTGTTGAACTAGTTAAGAGATCATCATTATTTGAAACACGTTTGATGACGTCATTTGTTAATCTACCTCAGGCGTCTTTTGTGAAAACACGGGCGATGACATCATTTGCGAAATTGCTTATGACGTAATCATTTGTTGAACTACTTATAATGAATTCATTTTTTTTTTTAAAAAGAACATTTGCTTTATTTTCTCATCTTCTTATCCTTATATCTAAATAAACATCTGGGAGCCTAGTGGGAAACTTGCGAGTGGGGTACTTTACCAGTAAGAGGTCTAGTGGGGAAATTCGAAAGTAAGGTGGTTAGTCAGAAACGTGCACAGTGAGGTGGTAGAGGGAAATTTTCACAGTATGGTCGGCAAGTGGGAAAACAGCGCAGTAAAATGGCTGCCCACGGATCGAGTCCTGAGGACAATGGAATTATACCCGAGTCGCCTCCCCCTTTCCCCCCTCTCCTCCATCACTACGCACTTCCCTGCCCCCTAAGTATTTTTCTCTTGACAAGGTACGAGAACGCGACTTGGTTGGTTCCTGCATGATTCGAGGCCTGGTCGTACGGAGTTAAACCTTAATCAGATTATAAAACTCTCTCTTCAGCAATTTATATATTATGTATATAAATATATGGACTCATTGGTTTTTTTTACTTGATTGTTTAAATAATGTATAAATTTTGAAACTTGATCTCGTGTAAACATGCCTACCTGACATCAAAACAACATTACATGTTTTTATTTAGGTTCACTTAGGTTTTGATAAGAGGTTGACGACCCAAGTCTTAATGCTTTTAGAAAAGCTTTTAAATGTATTGTGTACAAGTCTATAGGATATCAATTTTAGTTGAAACTTGATTTACGCCTACCTTTTGGGACGTAAGAAGAAGGGGAGGGGCTGTAAGTAGTCTGAACCAGTTGGCACATAATTTTAATGCTTCACTTTAGAAAATTTAGTCACGCCATTGTGACATTCTAGGACTGGTCAATTGCACCGTCCAAGTTAAGTCAGGTACATATTTTTAGTCGTTTCAATGGAACTGTCCAAGTAAAAAAAAAAAAGGCAAACTCCTAGTAAATTCACTGGCTACTTCCTAGTCATATCATTGGCACAGTCCTTGTGAAGTCACTGGCTACTTCCTAGTCATATCATTGACACATTCCTTGTGAAGTCACTGGCTACTTCCTAGTCATATCAATGTAACAGTCCTTGTGAAGTCACTGGCTACTTCCTAGTCATATCAATGTAACAGTCCTTGTGAAGTCACTGGCTACTTCCTAGTCATATCAATGGCACAGTCCTTGTGAAGTCACTGGCTACTTCCTAGTCATATCAATGGCACAGTCCTTGTGAAGTCACTGGCTACTTCCTAGTCATATCAATGTAACAGTCCTTGTGAAGTCACTGGCTACTTCCTAGTCATATCATTGGCACAGTCCTTGTGAAGTCACTGGCTACTTCCTAGTCATATCATTGGCACAGTCCTTGTGAAGTCACTGGCATTTTTTAATCGTGCCAATGCTCACTCCTACTTAAGTTACTGACACTTACTTAGTCGTGTCAATGACACACTCCTAGTCAAATCAATGGCACATTAGTATTCGTTTCCATGGGTAAGTCCTAGTCAAGTCAATGGAATTTGTTTAATCGCATCAATTCACAGTCCTACTAATTTCACTGGCCCGTTCTTATTAGAGTCAATGTCACTGTCCTAGTAAAGTGCCCTTGCAATATTTCATTGAGGCAATGGCACAGTTCTCCTCGTGCCACTGGCTTTTACTAGTCGATTCATTTACACACTTCTTGTCTTGTCAATGGCACACTACTAGACAAATCAATGACTTGTTTCTCGTCATGTCAATGGCAAAATTCTAGTTAAGTCACTGGAACATACTAAGTCTTGACAATGTCAGATTTCAATATATTCTTAGTCGTTTTAATGGCACATTACTAGTTAAATCACTAGCACACTCCTAGTCGAAACACTAACACTTACTAGTTTCTATGGATTTTTCCTAGTCAATTGATTGCTACATTCTAAGTAAAGTCAATAGAATTGCAAATTATAAAGAAATGGCTACATCTTGATAATTCCACTTGATTATTCATTGTCATGTCAATAGGACACACCTAGTCAAGTCACTGGTACATTCTTAGTCGTATCAATGCATAGTCCTACTTTGTCACTGGCACATACGTAGTAGAGTCAATGACGCTGACCTAGTAAAGTCACTGAAACATTCTTAGTTGTGTCAATAGCACTGTCCTAGTAAAGTCACTGAAACATTCTTAGTTGAGTAAATAGCACTGTCCTAGTAAAGTCACTGAAACATTCTTTGATGAGTCAATAGCGCTGTCCTAGTAAAGTCTCTGAAACATTCTTAGTTGAGTCAATAGCACTGTCCTAGTAAAGTCTCTGAAACATTCTTAGATGAGTGAATTGCGCTGTCGTAGTAAAGTCACTGAAACATTCTTAGTTGAATCAATAGCGCTGTCCTAGTCAAGTCTCTGAAATATTTGTAGTCATGACAATAGAACAGTCGAAGTCGTGTCAAAATCACAAATATGTCACTGATACGATCCTTGCCGTTTTATTGACGCAATAAGTAGCGTCAATTGCACATACTTAGTCGTGACAACAGAGAGTCCTATCAGCGTCAATTGCACATACTTAGTCGTGACAACAGAAAGTCCTATCAGCGTCAATTCCACATACTTAGTCGTGACAACAGAGAGTCCTATCAGTGTCAATTGCACATACTTAGTCGTGACAACAGAGAATCCTATCAGCGTCAATTCCACATACTTAGTCGTGACAACAGAGAGTCCTATCAGTGTCAATTGCACATACTTAGTCGTGACAACAGAGAGTCCTATCAGCGTCAATTCCACATACTTAGTCGTGACAACAGAGAATCCTATCAGTGTCAATAGCACATACTTAGTCGTGACAACAGAGAGCCCTATCAGCGTCAATTGCACATACTTAGTCCTGACAACAGAAAGTCCTATAAGTGTCAATTGCATATACTTCTTGGTGCCACTTGAATAGTCCAAATAGAACAGTCCTAATAGGGTCAATGGCACATTCTTAGTGGTGCCACTTGAACAGTCCTAGTAGGGCCGATTGCACATATTTAGTCGTGTAACTAGAACAGTCCTAGTACTGTCAATTGGACATACCTAGTCGTGCCACTAGACCAGTCCTAGTAGTGTCAATTGCACATACTTAGTCGTTCCACTAGAACATCCTAGTAGGTTCAATTACACATTCTTAGTCGAGCCACTAGAACCGTCCTAGTAGTTTCAATTTCACATTCTTAGTTTGAGCCACTAGACCAGTCCTATAGAACCAATTGCACATGCTTAGGTTGCCACTAGAGCAGTCCTAGTAGTGTCAGTTGCACAATTAAATTGCATATTCCTAGTCGTGTCAAGGGTACAATTATAATCAAGTCATTTGGACATTATTAGTTGTGTCTATGGCACAATCCTATACAAGACAATGTCACATTCTTAGTCGTGTCAGCGGCACTGCTCTAGAAAATGTATGGTTAACTTCTTGTTGAGTCAATTTCACTCTCTTTGTCGTGTCAAAAGCACACTTCTAGTCAAGTCAATGTCACATACCTAGTCTTTTCAATGTCACACAGCTAGTCAATTCACTAATACATTCTTAGACGTGTAAATGCAGTCCTCTAGTCAAGTCACTGGCACATTCTTACACGTTGTTATAGCATACTGGTACATTCTTTTTCGGGTCCATAGAACACTCATTTTTAAGTACTAGCTCATTCTTAGTCGTGTCAATGGCGTAATTCTAGTCAAGTAGCTGGCACAGTTTAGTCCTATCACATGGCACAGTCCTAGTTAAATCACTTGCACACACCTGGTCAAGTCAGTGGCACAGTCCTAGTTAAATCACTGGAACACACCTGTCAGGTCAATGGCACACTCCTGGTCAAGTCAGTGGCACATCCTTAGTTTTTTCCATGGCACTGTCTTAGTTAATTTACTGGATCAATACTAGTCGTGTACATGTCACACTCAAAGTCAAATGATTGGAACATTCTTAGTTATTTCATTGGCACATTCTTAGTTATTTCATTGGCACATTCTTGTTTATGTCATTGGCACATTCTTATTTATGTCATTGGTACATTCTTTGTCATGTTAATGACACTTCCTTAGTTATTTGGTACATTATTTGTTATGTCATTGGCACATTCTTTGTTATGACATTGGCACATTCTTAGTTATTTCATTGGCACATTCTTAGTTATGTCATTGGCACATTCTTGGTTATTTCATTGGCACATTCTTAGTTATGTCATTGGCTCATTCTTATTTATGTAATTGGTACATTCTTTGTTATGTTAATGACACTTCCTTAGTTATTTGGTACATTATTTGTTATGTCATTGGCACATTCTTTGTTATGACATTGGCACATTCTTAGTTATTTCATTGGCACATTCTTAGTTATGTCATTGGCACATTCTTGGTTATGCCATTCGTATATCTTAGTTATTTCATTGGTGCATTCTTATTTAAGTCATAGGCACACACTTAACTGGGTCAATAGACCCTAACCAGAATATGTGTGTTAGTTAGTCGTGTAAAGGGGATATCTTAGTTATGTCACATACTAAGTCGTGACATATGTGACACAGTCCTAATCAAGACAACGTCATATTCTTAGTCGAGTCAATGGCAGATTCCTAGTCAAGTTATTGGAATATTCCTATTCGTGTCAATTGCACAGTGCTAGTTAAGTCAAAAATCATATTTTAGTTTGTCAATGGCACAGTCCAAGTTAAGTCACTGGCACAGTCCTTGTCAAATAACTTGCACATACTTAGTCATCTCATTTACACTGTATTTGTTATTTTACTGGCTCAATATTAGTCGTCACAATGGCACACTCGAATGAAGTCAATGGCAAACTGCTTGTCAAGTCACTGGCAAACATTTAGTCGTGTCAATGGCACACTACTAGTAAAGCAACTGCTGCATTCTTATTCCTTGCAATGGCACATTCCTAATCAAGTCAATGGAATAGTCCTTTTCGTTCCAATGCCATACTCTAGTCAATTCACTGACACATTCTTACTAGTGTCAATTACAAACTCCTTGTCAAGTCTTTGGCATATTCTAGGTCGTTTCAAATGAACACTTCTAGTCAAGTCACTGGCATTATCTTAGTCATGTCAAGAGCACACTCCGAGTCAAGTCACTGGCATTATCTTAGTCATGTCAAGAGCACACTCTGAGTCAAGTCACTGGCATTATCTTAGTCATGTCAAGAGCACACTCTGAGTCAAGTCACTGGCATTATCTTAGTCATGTCAAGAGCACACTCCGAGTCAAGTCACTGGCATTATCTTAGTCATGTCAAGAGCACACTCCGAGTCAAGTCACTGGCATTATCTTAGTCATGTCAAGAGCACACTCCGAGTCAAGTCACTAGCATTATCTTAGTCATGTCAAGAGCACACTCCGAGTCAAGTCACTGGGATTTTCTAAGTCATGTTAAGAGCACACTCCGAGTCAAGTCACTGGCATTTTCTAAGTCATGTCAAGAGCACACTCCGAGTCAAGTCACTGTCATTATCTTAGTCATGTCAAGAGCACACTTCGAGTAAAGTCACTGGCATTATCTTAGTAATGTCAAGAGCACACTCCTATTCAAGATACTTGCACACCATTAGTCATGTCATAACACACTCCTAGTCAAGATACTTGCACACCATTAATCGTGTTAATAGCACACTACTAGTGAAGACATTGGCACAGTCGTGTCAATAGCCCGCTCCCAGTCAAGACACTGGCACACCATTAGTCGTGTCAATAGCACACTCCTAGTCAAGACTCTGGCACACCATTAGTCGTGTTAATAACACAATTCTAGTCAAGACACTGGCACACAATTAGCCGTGTCAATAGCACACTTCTAGTCAAGACACTGACATGTTCATAGTCGTTTAAATGACACTCTCCTAGTTAAGTTACTGGCACCTTCTGAATTGTTTCAAGGGCAAATTTCTAAAAAAGAAAATGGACGACTTTTAGTCGTGTCCAATGCACTGTCCTAGTCAAGGATTGTGCACACTCAAAATCAAGAAACTAGAATATTCTAAGTCGTGTAAAATGCAATGTCTAGTCAAGTATTGTGCACATCAAAATCAAGAAACTAGAATATTTTAAGTAGTGTAAAATGCAATGTCCTAGTCAAGTATTGTGCACACTCAAAATCAAGACACTAGAACATTCTTACTTGTGCTAATCGCACTGTCCTTGGCTAGTATATGGCACACACCTAGTGTAAGTAATGTACCATTTCTCGTCGGGTCAATAGCGCACTTCTCGTCGTGTCAATGGCGCACTTCTAGTCAAGTTAATAGCGCATTTCTAGTCAAGTCAAGTAATCAAGACACTGAAACATTATTCTTCAAGTCATTGGTATTTTGTTAGTAGTGTCAATTACACTAATAGTCAAGGAGCAGGCTTTTCTTAAACGTGTCAATGACACAGTCATATGCTGGAGAATGCACATTCCTAGTCGAGTAAATGGCACAATCTCAGTCGTTTCATTAACACACTTCTAGTCAAGTCTAATTCACATTCCTAGCCGAGTTAATGCCACAATCTCAGTCGTGTCATTAACACACTTCTAGTCAAGTCTAATACACATTCTTAGCTGCCTTAATGGCACATCTCTAGAAAAGTCAATGACACAATCTTATTTTTTTAATGGCACAATCCATGTGAAATCAGTGTAACACACTTTACCGTGTGAACATCACACTAATAGTCACTAGCATATTCTTAATAGTTTCAAAGGAACACTCCTAGTCAAGTCACTGGCATAAAGAGTGTAAATGGCAAAGTTGAGTCAATGACACACTCCTAGTCACGTCACTGGCACACTCCTAGTCACGTCAATGGCACACTCCTAGACACGTCAATGACGCACTCCTAGTCACGTCAATGGCGCACACCTAATCGAGTGACAATTAATATTATTACTCGTGTCAATGGCATAATTCTAGTCAAGCCAGTGGTATATACTTTGTCCAGTCAATTGCTTAATTCTAGTAATGTCAAGGGCAAATGCTTAGTGGCGTTAATCACATAGTTCTAGTCAAGTCACTTGTACTTTTTAAATGGAAAAGGGGACACTCCTAGTTAACTTACTGGCATATTCTTATGTGCGTCGATGGCACTAAACTAGTCAGGTCCCAGTTTTATTCTTAGTTTTGTCAATGACCCTCTTCTAGTCTAATTAATTGCAAATTGTAAGTCGAATGCATCACACTTTTCTAGTCTAATCAATTGCAAATGGTAAGTCGAATCCATCGCCCACTTCTAGTCAGTTCACCGGCATATTCTTATTTTTATGTCAAGGGCACAGTTCTAGTCGAGTCAATGGCTCAGTCCTAGTCGTGTCAATGGCAAATTCTTAGTCAAGTCAATAGCACAATTCTGGTCGAGTCAGTGGTACATTCTTAGTCGTCTCAATAGCACATACCATTCGAGTCAATGGTACAATCCTAGTCGTGTCCATGGCACAGTCCTAGTCGAGTCAATGGCACATTTTAGTCGTGTCAATGGCACAGTTTATTTAAGTCAATGGTACATTCTTAGTCGTATCAGTGGCACAGTTTATTTAAGTCAATGGTACATTCTTAGTCGTGTCAGTGGCACAGTTTATTTGAGTCAATGGTACATTCTTAGTCGTGTCAGTGGCACTGTTTATTTTAGTCAATGGTACATTCCTAGTCGTGTCACTGGCACAGTTTATTTTAGTCAATGGTACATACTTAGTCGTGTCACTGGCACACTCATAGTCAAGTCTATGGCACAGTCCTATTCAAGTCAATGGCACACTCCTAGTCAATTCAATGGCACAGTCCTAGTCAAGTCAAGGGCACACACCTAGTCGAGTCAATGGTATATTCTTAGTCGTGTCAAAGCCACACTCCTAGTCAAGTCAATGGCACACACCTAATCGAGTCAATGGTATATTTTTAGTCGTGTCAATGCAACATTCCTAGTCAAGTCAATGGCACACACCGTGTCGAGTCAATGGTATATTATTAGTCGTGCCAATGGATAGTCCTAGACGAGTTAATGTCAAATTCTTAGGCTTTTAAATATAGCACATCTACTTAAAGTCACTGGCACATTCTTATTGGTGTCAGTAACAAATTTTAGCAAATTACTGTGATATTCTCAGTGGAGCCGATGGCGCCTAGTGAATTAGCTTGTATTGTCCGATTCGTGTTCATGGCACAGTACTAGTTGAGTCAAATGCTTAATTTTATGTCGAGTCAATGGCACATTTCCAGTCGAGTCACTGACACATGGTTAGACGAGTAAATGACAGACTTCTTGTATGTAACTGGCATATTATAATCGTATCAATTCCAAGCTACTAGTCAAGTTAATGACTCATTTTTAGTCGTTTCAATGTGACATTTTCAGTCGAGTCACTAAAACAATTTAGTTGCGTTAATGCACTCTTCTAGTCAAGCCACTGACACATGCTTAGTCAAGTCAATGCCAGACTGGCATATTCTAATCGTATCAATAACAATTCCTATATCCAAGTCACTGACACATTCTTAGTCGAGTCGCACAAATTTATGCTGTGACAATGGCAATGCCCTAGTAAAGTCATAGGCACAGACTTAGTCATTTCAAAGGCACACTTCTTCTAAAGTCACTGGCGTATTCTTAATCGCGTCAATTGCACACTTCTAGTCAAGTCAATGGCCTATTCTTAGTCGTTTCAATGCCACAATTCTTGTATGTAACTAGAATATTCTAGTCGTATCAAAAACAACCCCTCTAGTCAAGTCAGTGACACATTCTTAATTGAGTCAATGGCACATTTATTGTATGTCACTGGCATATCATAGTCGTGTAAATTCCAACCCTTTAGTCAAGTCACTGACACATTCTTATTTGAGTCAATGACACAATTCTTGTATGTAACTGGCATATTCTAGTCGTATCAATTCCATCCCTCTTGTCAATTCACTGATACATTCTTTAATGTGTTTAATTATTGGCAAATTCTAAGTCTTGTGATTGCCCCTCTTCTAGTTTAGTCCCTGACACATTCTTAGTTGAGTCAATGGCACACTTCTAGTCAATTCAGTGACACTTCTAAGTCGTGTGATTGACCCACTTCTAGTCATCACTCGCACATTCTAAGTCTTGTGATTGGCCCACTTCTATTCGATTCACTGGCACATTCTAAGTCGTGTTATTGGCCCACTTATATTCAATTCACTGGCACACTCTAGGTCGTGTGATTGACCCACTTCTGTTCAATTCATTGGCACATTCTCAATCATGTCAAGGGCATTGTCCTACTCAATTCATTAGCACATTCTTAGTCCAGCCAATTGCAGTTCTAATCAAGCCTATGGCACATTTTAGTCATGGCAATGGCCTTGCCCTAATGAAGTAAATGACACAATCCAAGTAAAGTCACTGACACATAGCTTGTCCTGTTAGTGAAACACTCGAAGCCAAGAAATTCTTTCTAATGTCAATGACTCGGTCCTAGTAACGTCTCACTTGCACAGCACTAGTTGTGAGAATGGGACACTTCTAGACGATTCAATTACACATTTTTGCCATGTCATTAACACACATCTAGTCATATCAATAGCACATACTTAGTCGTGTCAGTGACACTCTTCTAGTCAAGCCACTGGCACATCCTTAGTCGTTTCAATGCACAATCCTACCATAGTCACTAACACATTTTAGTAGAGTCAATGACACTGTCCTAGGAAAGTCATTGGCATATTCCTATGTGATTAAATGCCGAAATCTTAGTTCTGTCAATGGCACATTACTGATCAAGTCTTAGTCTTAGTCGTGTAAATAGCAGACTCCCAGTCCAGTTAGTGGCAGACATATTTGTTTTAATGGTAGACATTTTTTCAAGTCACGTGCATGTTCCTAGTCGTTTTAATGGCACACTCCTAAATTGTGTCAATGGGTCATTCCTAATCAAGTCAATGGCGCAATTGCATTCATGTCAATAGCAATGCCATTTTTAAATTGGGAACAATCTTACTGGTGTCAAAGGCGATGTGCTAGTCAAGTAAATGAAACATAATTTGTAGTGTCAAATGCACAGTTCTAGGCCAGTCACAAACACTTTTTAGTGGCATCAATGATACACTTTAAGTCAAGTTATTTGTTCATAATTAATTGTGTCAATGGCATAGTCCAAGTAAAGTCATTAGTACATACTGAGATATGTCAATGCCACTGTCCAAGTAAAGTCATTAGTACACACTGAGACGTGTCAATGGCAATGTCCAAGTAACGTTATTAGTACACACTGAGACGTGTCAATGGCACTGTCCAAGAAAAGACATAAGTACATACTGAGAAGTGTCAATCGCACTGTCCAAGAAAAGTCATTAGTACACACTGAGACGTGATAATGGCACTGTCCAAGAAATGTCATTAGTACACACTGAGACGTGTCAATGGCACTGTCAAAGAAAAGACATTAGTACACACTGAGACGTGACAATGGAACTTTCCAAGAAAAGACATTAGTACACACTGAGACGTGTCAATGGCACTGTCAAAGAAAAGACATTAGTACACACTGAGACGTGTCAATGGCACTGTCCAAGAAAAGACATTAGTACACACTGAGACGTGTCAATGGCACTGTCCAAGAAAAGACATTAGTACACACTGAGACGTGTCAATGGCAATGTCCAAGAAAAGACATTAGTACACACTGAGACGTGTCAATGGCACTGTCAAAGAAAAGACATTAGTACACACTGAGACGTGACAATGGAACTTTCCAAGAAAAGACATTAGTACACACTGAGACGTGTCAATGGCACTGTCAAAGAAAAGACATTAGTACACACTGAGACGTGTCAATGGCACTGTCCAAGAAAAGACATTAGTACACACTGAGACGTGTCAATGGCACAGTCCTATTCAAGTCATTGGCAAATTCTAGTTGTGTCAATCGCACACGACTAGACATTTAATTGGTATTCTCCTAGTCAAGTCAATTACACAGTTCTATTACACAGTTTCATATACTTATTTGTGTCAATAGCACATTCTTATCAGAGTCAATGACATTTTCTTATTAGAGTTCATATCATTATCTGCGTCGTCTCAAAAGCTCAGTCCTAGTCGAGTCAACGGCACATTCTTAGTCGTGTCAATATCACAGTCCTAGTAGGAAATACGGCACTGTCCTATTTAAATAACTGGCACAATGTTAGCCGTGTCAATAGCAGTCCTAGTCGAGTCTATGACACAGCAATATATAAAGCACTGGCACATTCTTAGTCGTGTCAATAGCACAGTCCCAGTCGAGTCAATAAAATAGTCCTATTCAAATTATGGCACATTCTTAGACGTGTCAATAGCACAGTCCTAGTCGAGTCAATGACACAGTCCTATTCAAATGACTGGCATATTGTTAGTCGTGTCAATAGCACAGTCATAGTCGAGTCAGTGACAAAGTCCTATTCAAAGCACTGACGCATTCTTAGTCGTATCAATAGCACAGTCCTAGTCGAATCAATGACACAGTTCTATTCAACTTATTGGCACATTCTTAGTCGTGTCAATAGCACAGTCCTAGTCGAGTCAGTGACATAGTCCTATTTAAATCACTGATACATACTTAGTCGTTTCAATAGCATAGTCCTAATCGAGTCAATGACACAGTCCTATTCAAATCACTGACACATTCTTAGTCGAGTCAATAGCAAAGTCCTAATCGAGTCAGTGACACAGTCCTATTCAAATCACTGGCACATTCTTAGTCGTGTCAATAGCACAGTCTTATTCGAGTGAATGGCACAGTCCTATTCAAATCACTCGCACATTCTTAGTCGTGTCAATAGCACATTCCTAGTCGAGTCAATGACACAGTCCTATTCAAATCACTGGCACATTCTTAGCCGTGTCATTAGCACAGTCCTAGTCGAGTCAATGGCACAGTCCTATTCAAATCACTGACACCTTCTTAGTCGTGTCAATGGCACATTCTTTTTCGTATCATTGCACTGTCCAAGTCAGGTTATTGGCACATTACTTTTTATGTCATCATCATACCCTTGACATGTTGCTGTCATGCCACAGCGATGTGACTGGTACAGCCTTGTCGTGTCACTCACACTCCTTGGCAGACTCCAAGTTATGCCATTGACTAGCACGTTGTCAAATCATATGACTGCATCAAAGTTTATTTTACCAATGATATGTTATTTTCCAGGTCACAGTGCAAAGTTCAAATGTCTTCTTTGGTATTAGAAGGGTGCTTGTTACTGCCTTTTTACCGGCCTGTGTACACATAGTTAAACCTAACTCTTGTTAACCCAGAAAGTTAATCTATACTTGTGATTCATGTTTATCTACTAGAATAATTACTATTTGAATATACTTAATACGCAACGGACGGCTGTCAATTGATCCTGACCCATCGATTTGAAAGAGACCAACACATTTAGTCAACATAACCCGGTAAATGATCTGATTAACTTTTAGTTGCATATCACTTACACAGGCCCCCATACATATTAACTCCACACTTTTAGCCTTTATAACTTCTGCTTCTATGACTATCGTCTCCATTAAAATGGTGTCTATACCTTTTTCTCCATACCTTTTTACTCCATACCTTTTGCCTCCATACCTTTTGCCTCCATACCTTTTGATTCAATACTTTTTGCCTCCATAAATATTGCTCACCTAACTTAATGCCAACCCCTTTCCCAGCCCCCGTCATTATTACCATTGTTCACCCTTAAGTGCCTATTTCCACAATAAATAATGACCCAATCCTTATTTTTGTCCCACCCCTACACCCAAAGCACCCACCTCATACACTTGCACACCCTCATTTCTATTATCCGACCCCCAAAAGGTCAAGATGACACGGCCAGACGCACTGCAATAAACCCCGATATCTTTGCTTACATATTTCCCCTCTACCACTATGCACATGAACACAAGACAAAACAAACCAAACGACCCTGTTAACTTTGCAGTCAGTTCATTTATAAACAAAAAACTTAAATGTTACCAAGGACAACAACAGAGAAAATATATACGGTCCGTGAACAGTAGGAGGCAGCATGCATTTGAAAGTTGTAAGATTGTATAACTTCAACTGCTCATTTACCAAAGGTGAAACAACCACATGTTTTGTATATATTTGACTTTTGAAATGGATAAGGGATAGTGAGTTGAATTGAAACATTGAAATTAAACCATTAAAACTGACATACAATTATTTAACTGACATAAGTTCTCTTCTTCTTATATATTTCAAGCTTAATGTATTGATCCTTCTTGCTCCTGTGTATGTGGATTTGCTATGTTTCTGGTCTTGGTATTGGAAAGTATATTTAACTGGTTGCAAGGTCTATTCAGCAAGGGTGTCTGGAAATGGAGTTTGTAAGGCCTGTAGCAATAGTCACAAATTTGTCATGTGTTGTCGTATTAACTTTTCCTTTGGAAACTTGTTAAAGTCCTTGATTGTGGTCGACTATATAACTGACATAAGACCACTATGTAACTGACATAAGACCACTATATAACTGACATAAGTCCACTATATAACTGACATAAGACCACTATCTAACTGACACAAGTCCACTATTTATTTGACTTAAGACCACTATAAAATTGGCATTAGTCCATTATCTCACTGACACACGTCCACTATCTAAGTGCTATAAGTCCACAATTTAACTGACATAGGTCAATTACTTAAATGAAATAAGTCCACTATTTAACTGTCATTAGTCCACTATTTCAATGACATAAGTCCACTATTTAACTGACAGAAGTCCACAATTTAAGAGAAATAATAATACATTTCACTGACATAAGACCACTATCAAACTGACATAAGTGCACTATTCAAGTGACATAAATCCACTATTTAAGTGACATAAGTACACTGTTTAAGTGACAAAAGACCACTATCTAACTTACATAAGTGTATGAATGTCTAAATGAAATATTCCAAATCATCACTTGTATCATAAATGAGTCCTTGACAACTGGTATTGTTCAATCAATTTTTAAAAATGCCATAGTAAGGCCACTGTAAAAGAAAACAAATCTTGACCCAAATGTGATGGGGAATTATCGTCCCATCTCAAATCTACCATTTATATTCAAAATCTTTGAAAAGTCGTTCTCCGCGAACTACTGGATCACCTCATTCAATTTGACTTCTTTGAACATTTCCAGTCAGCATACAGGGCGCATTACTCTAATGACATCCCTGTTGCGCGCCGTAAACGACCTTCTCTCGTCTTGTGATGAGGGCCAGGTATCCTTTTTGTTTTTACTCGATTTGTCGGCAGCTTTCGATACGCTTGACCTCGGCATACTGCTCCAGCATCTGAGAAAAACGTTTGGTCTCACAGATACCGTCCTGAGATGGTTTCACTCATGTATGACAAAACGTGTCCAGTCAGTTATTTAAAACGGCTTGACCTCGAAGCAATCTATAATTGAATTCTGAATACCCCAGGGCTCGGTCCTAGGCCCGATGCTTTTCACTATGTACGTTCAGCCACTGGGTGCAGTGATCAAGGTCCGTGGCCGATACACAACTTCATCAATCAGTGACCCCTTCTCAGTTCCCCTCAACTTCTTAGTATGACACAGAAGACAATGGAGTCAGTTAAGCACTGGATGACCATAAACAAGCTCAAATTGAATGATGAAAAGACTGAGCTGATTCCCATTGCCACTGCTCAGAAACAAAAATCTGTAAAAAACACCATTTTCTCTCTCAGGTATGCAGATTGAGATTGCTCATACAGTGCGAGGCCTTGGTGTCTATTTAGAAAGAACACTAACTATGGAAAATCATACTAACACACTTTGCTAGGCAATTTTCCTAGAGCTGCGCAGGATTAGTCATATCAGACCTTTCTTAACGTTAGGTTCATCAAAGAGGCTGATGTCTGCATTTGTGTTATCACGCATGGACTACTGCAATGCTCTCATGGTGGGTCTCCCAGCTACGCTCCTGGATAATATTCAAAGAGCATAGAATAATGTTCTTCACAAACGCAAATTCGACCATGCTAAAACACTTCTGAGAGAGCTGCACTGGCCGCCGGTCGTGCTCGCATAGAGTACAAAATTACAACTTAGTGCTACTGCTTCTTACATGACCTGGCGCCATCTTATCTCAAAGAACTCTTGACGCCTTATGTACCCACTAGAGAGTTCCCCTCATCCGATAGTGGCCAAATATCGATACCATGTGTTCGCCTTGAGACCTACGGAAAGAGCACTTTTGCATTTGCCGGCCCAACAATTTGGAACGCCCTTCCAGTCACACTCAGAAACAGCTAGACATTGGAGTCCTTTAAAACCGATTTAAAAACACATATATTTCGCAAAAACCTTCTGGGGTGATGCTATCTACCCTCTTTTTCAGTTAATGTATATTGGCATGTTTTGCTTATGGTTGAAACGGAATAAAAGACTTTGAATTGGTATGCCCGTACGTAGTTTTATATTGTTGCGTCTGTTTTTTTTAAATATGGTAAATTTTAGATTGTTTGTATTTCTCTTTTCAATATTGTTGACTTTGTACCATGCTTCGAGCTTTGGGGGATGAAGCATGTTTTTCAAATAAACTTTATTTTATTATTATTATAAGTCAACTATTTAAGTGACATAAGACCACTATTTAAGTGACATATGTCCATTATTTAACTGACATAAGTCCACAATTTAACTGACATAAGTCCACTATTTAAGTGACATAAGACCACTATTTAAGTGACATATGTCCACAGTTTAACTGCCATAAGTCCACTATTTAACTGACATAAATCCACTTTTTAACTGACATAAGTATGTTATTTTAATCTTCCTGCACTCACAATCTCATACACCAGTCAAGACTTGTTTTAAAACCTTGTTAAACTCAATTCTAAAATGAAAATTATTTCTACAAAAAAAAAATGCGTCACATTATTTTTGTTGCCATATTTTCCTTATTCAGAATGTCTTTGATCAGAATGTCCTTATTCAGAATGTCGTTGATCAGAATGTCCTTATTCAGAATGTCTTTGATCAGTATGTCCTTATTCAGAATGTCTTTGTTCAGAATGTCCTTATTCAGAATGTCGTTGATCAGAATGTCCTTATTCAGAATGTCTTTGATCAGAATGTCCTTATTCAGAATTTCGTTGATCAGAATGTCCTTATTCAGAATGTCTTTGATCAGAATGTCCTTATTCAGAATGTCTTTGATCAGAATGTCCTTATTCAGAATGTCTTTGATCAGAATGTCCTTATTCAGAATGTCTTTGATCAGAATGTCCTTATTCAGAATGTCTTTGATCAGAATGTCCTTATTCAGAATGTCTTTGGTCAGAATGTCGTTGATCAGAATGTCCATGACCCGAAAGCCCTTCAATAGAATGAGAAAGACATATATGTGTGGCATCCACATAGCTAGAATGAGTGACGCAATAGATAGACATATATATTTGTGGCACCATTATAGATGGGGTGAGTTACGCAAGAGTAAGTCATATATATTTGTGTCACCCACATAGCTAAACGAATGACGCAAGACTTAAACATATATATTTGTGACACCGACATAGCCAGGTTGAATGAGCAATATTTTGACATATATATTTGTGGCACCAATATAGCCTGGATGAGTGAAGCAATATGTTGACATATATATTTGTGGCACCCAAATAGCCATGATGAGTGAAGCAATATGTTGACATATTATATTTGTGTTGCACCGACATTGCCAGGATGAGTGAAGCAATATGTAAACATATACATTTGTAGTACCACCCATCCACACCACCCATCGACGCAACCTATCCAAACCACCCATCAGAACCACCCATCCACATCACCCATCCACACCTCCCATCCACGCAACCTATCCAAACCACCCATCCACACCACCCATCCACGCAACCTATCCAAACCACCCATCCACATCACCCATCCACACCACCCATCCACGCAACCTATCCAAACCACCCATCCACACCACACATCAACACCACCCATCCACACCTCCCATCCAAACCACCCATCCACACCACCCATCCAAACCACCCATCAGCACCACCCATCAACACCACCCATCAGCACCACCTATCAGCACCACCCATCAGCACCACCCATCAGCAACACCCATCAGCAACACCCATCAGCAACACCCATCAGCAACACATATCAGCACCACCCATCCACACCATCCATCAGCACCACCCATCAGCACTACCCATCAGCACCACCTATCAGCACCACCCATCAACACCACCCATCAGCACCACCTATCAGCACCACCCATCAACACCACCCATCAGCACCACCTATCAGCACCACCCATCAGCACCACCCATCAGCAACACCCATCAGCAACACCCATCAGCAACACCCATCAGCAACACATATCAGCACCACCCATCCACACCATCCATCAGCACCACCCATCAGCACTACCCATCAGCAACACCCATCAACAACAACCATCCGCATCACCCATCCACACCACCCATCCACACCATGCATCCACATCACCATTCCACATCATTCATCCACACCACCCACGTTTAAACTAGCCAACTATTACCACACACAATGTACCTCATACGTCTAAACAAGCCAACTATTACCCCGATATTTTTTTTAAATTAATATAAATACACTTTACTATTTAATTATTTAATGTATAAATTGACATCTTCTGTCAGAACTCATCCATCACAATCAAAAGTTCAAACTAACTGTCAGAACGCTTCCATCACCACCAAAAGTTCAACATCACTATCAGAATGCATCCATCATTACAAAAAGTTCGAAATCACAGTCAGAGGGTATCGGTACATTATGGGCGGCCACTTAGGAAGGCTATTGGTACATGATGGGCGGCAACTTAGGAAAAGTATCGGTATCTTCCGGACGGCCAATTAGGAAGCGTATTGGTACATTATGGGTGGCCCCTTAGAAAACGTATTGGTACATTATGGACGGTCTCTTAGGGAAGGGCATTGGTAGATTATGTACGGACCATTAGGAAGGGCACATGTACATTATGGAGGGCCAGTTATGAAAGGTATTAATACATTATGGATGGCACTCAAAGAAGAGTATTGGTACATTATGGATGTCAACTTACAAAGGGTTTTGGTACATTATGGACGGCCATTTAGGAAGGTTATTGGTAAATAATGGACGGCCACTTAGGAAGGTTATTGGTACATTATGTAAGGCCCCTTAGGAAAAGTATTGGTATATTACGGACGGCCACTTAGGATTGTATTTGGTACATTATGGACGGTCACTTATGAAGGGTATTGGTACATTATGTAAGGCACCATAGGAAAAGTATTGTTATTTTACTGACGGCCACTTAGGATGGTGTTTGGTACATAATGGAGGGCCACTTATGAAGGGTATTGGTACATTATGGACTGTCAATCAGGAAGGCTATTTGTAAATTCTGTAAGGTACGTTAGGAAAATTATTGATGTATTACGGATGGCCACTTAGGATGGTATTTGGTACATTATGGACGGCCACTTTTAGAGGGTATTGGTACATTATGGACGGTCCCTTAGAAAAGATATTGGTACATTATGGACATTTTCTTGGAATAGTATTTGCACACTATGGATGGCCAATTTGGAAGGGTTTTGGAACATTATGGACGTTCTCTTAAAAAAGGTTTTGATAGAAATGAAGAGACCAGCAAGGCTAATAGAGTTATTGAAATGCAATACGAATCTCCATGCATCTTTTATAAATTATTAGTATTGTAGGAACACATTTTTAAATTTGAGACTATTAATTGGAGCTATTAAATTATGGTAAATTGTTGTGTTGGGTTTTTAAATGTCTATTTTCTTAAGAGTTTCATACACAATTTTGGAACTAAAAATGCATTTCGATGTAATCCTTTATGACATACAGCTTTAATTTCATCGTCCCCTTTAGAAAACTTTGATTGCATACTCCCTCATAAACAACAGTGATTTCATCATCCCCATTAGAAAACTTTGACTGCATAGTCCCTCATAAACAACAGTGATTTCATCCTACCAAAATAAACTTTAATTACATCCAAATACACAGTATAATTGAATCATCCTTCAACATATACAACTTTAATTTCATCCATATACACAACTTTAACATCATCCAAATATACTTACTTAATTGAACCTTAATATAAAAATTTAATTGCATCTTCATATACAAGTTTTATTACTTCCACAAACACATCTTTTATTATATTAACATCTACAACTTCAATAGCAGCAACATACACAACATTAATTGCAACTACATACACATCTTTCATTGCATTCACATATACAACTTCAATTGCATCCATATATACAACTCTATTGCATAAACAAATATAACTTTGATTGCATCCACATACACACCTTTGATAGCATCCACATATACAACTTTGATTGCATCCACACATACAACTTTGATTGCATCCACATATACAACTTTGATTGCATCCACATATACAACTTTGATTGCATCCACATATACAACTTTGATTGCATCCACATATACAACTTTGATTGCATCCACATATACAACTTTGATTGCATCCCTATATACACCTTTGATTGCATCTACATATACAACATTGATTGCATCCACATATACAACTTTGATTGCATCAACATATACAACATTGATTGCATCCACATATACAACATTGATTGCATCCACATATACACCTTTGATTGCATCCACATATCCAACTTTGATTGCATCCACATATACAACTTTGATTGCATCCATATATACACCTTTGATTGCATCTACATATACAACATTGATTGCATCCACATATACACCTTTGATTGCATCCACATATACAACTTTGATTGCATCTACATATACAACATTGATTGCATCCACATATACACCTTTGATTGCATCCACATATACACCTTTGATTGCATCCACATATACATCTTTGATTGCATCTACATATACACCTTTGATTGCATCTACATATACACCTTTGATTGCATCCACATATACACCTTTGATTGCATCTACATATACACCTTTGATTGCATCCACATATACAACTTTGATTGCATCCACATATACAATTATGATTGCATCCACATATACACCTTTGATTGCATCCACATAATCACCGTTGATTGCATCCACATATACACCTTTGATTGCATCCACATAAACACCGTTGATTGCATTCACATATACAACTATGATTGCATCCACATATGCAACTATGATTGCATCCACATATAAATCTTTGATTGCATCCACACATACAACTTTGATTGCATCCACATATACAACTATGATTGCATCCACATATACAACATTGATTGCATCCACATATACAACTATGATTGCATCAACACATACAATTTTGATTGCTATGCCTTCAGGCTCAATCCTTTTGATTGCACCTAGAAATCTTTCAGATTTGCGTTTATGTGTTTTTATGTTGAGGTGCCTTGCGTTTATGTGTTTTGATGTTGAGGTGCCTTGTGTTTATGTGTGTTTATTTGCAGGTGCCCTGCATTAATCTGTGTGATTGTGGAGGTGCCTTGCGTTTATGTGGATGAATGGGAAGATGCCCTGTGTTTATGTTTATTAATGTAAAAGTGCCGGGCGTTTATGTGTGTTTATGTGGAGGTGCCCTATGTTTATGTGGGTTATCTGGAGGTACCTGCATTTATGTGTGTATGTGTGTGTATGTGTAGGTGCCCTGTGTGTATGTGGAGGTGCCCTGTGTGTATGTGGAGGTTACATGTGTGTATGTGGAGGTGCCTTGTGTGTATACGGAGGTGCCCTGTGTGTATGTGGAGGTGCCCTGTGTGTAAGTGGCGGTGCCCTATGTGTATATGGAGGTGCCCTGAGTGTATATGGAGGTGCCCTGTGTGTATGTGGAGATGGGGGGTTGGGGCGTGAAGGAGGGGGGCATAGAAACATTTCAGTGATGAGGCGGGGCATGGGCCAAAAATCGTTTTGAGAATCCCTGGTCTAGTTCTCGGTTGGATCAGTCCTTGCAAAGTTTAATAGATTTGAAAACAAATACCTGATGTAATGAAGGTGTCTCCATAGGGACGGTGGTTTCAGACACGGTAACAGCCATTGGTGTGGTCATTGAAGACTCTATCAAATGAGTAGACTTCTCACTGGGCATCAAAGAACAGGTCACAGTTGCAACTGATGTAACCAAACAATAGAAATATCTTTAATATTTTCAAAACAAGTCAGCAATAACTTTTATTATTTCCATTGTCAGCTGTAAGTTTAATTCCTATTTTGTCAGCTAAAAGCATAATTCCTAGTACTAAATTTTAAATCTAATGCTTCCTAATTCAGCTTTATATCTTACACTTCTTTAGTTATTGATTGAGAAAATTCGATTGATCACACAACACAATATTTCAATCTCCCACCGATTGGACCATATATCTATCTTTTCACATCTCAGTCATACGAATATACATCTACCATTATTTTCTCAGTCATAAGACAATACGTCTTTCCATTTATATACCAGTCATAAGTTCATACATCTATCTATTATTGTGTCAGCCATACTCTCATATCGACACATACCTCTATCTATTAATAACTCAATCATACGACCAAATATCTGTCTATTAAATTGTCAATCGTAATAGTCTGTATGTATATATACATATATATATATATATATATATTAAATAATAATAAGAGGTCTTATACAGCGCGGTACCCCAGCCTAGTGCTGGGCTCACCGCGCTGTACATAAAAATTTTATCAAAAGAGACATAATCATGACATTAAAATAAAATAGCATTTATGAAATAAAGAACAGCAATGTATTTTCATCCACCCCACCACATAACTTTTACAAGGCAAACCATGGACGGCAGCCAGCTAGATCGTTTATCGTTCAGAGGAGGGGAATCAGTCAGGTAGTATAATTTTAAAAAAGACATGTTTTTAGTGCAATTTTGAAGGCCTGGGTGGTTAGTATATTGCGTATGTGTAGTGGCATAGAATTCCATTGATAATGGTGAAGAAAGAGAAAGATCGTCCATCATATGTTTCAGTGTGTGTCTTGGGAATGGACAGAATACGCGTGTGTGCAGAGGAGCGAATCTGTCGAAGGGTTGAATAGAGAGAAAGAAGTTCGGTTAGATAGGAAGGGCAGGAATCCAAGAAAAAGTTGTGACAGAGAACAGACAACTTGTAGTCAATGCGCGCCTGTATAGGTAGCCAATGAAGGGAATGGAGTAGTGGAGTGACGTGATCACGTTTTGTTTGCCTTTAAAACTAGCCCAGCAGCTGAGTTTTGAAATTTCTGCAGTTTTTCTATGCAGTGTTTTGGAAAACCTGACAGAAGAGAGTTGCAATAGTCACGATGAGAGAGAACAAGAGCACAGACTTGAGTTTTTGTAGTGCTAACTGTTAGGTATTGGCGTATGGAGCCGATCTGACGGATAGTGGTGTATGCTTAACGACAAATGTGAGAGATATGTTTATCGAAAGACATGTTAATAGAAAGAATATAACCACGATTCCTAGCAGAGGGTAAACCGTAAATCCCAGTCATATGAAAATACATTGGTCTAATAGTATCTGAATCATACCACTATATATCTTACTTTCAATATTTCTGGCAAATGACTTTCTACATATAATAATCTCTCAGTAATGGAATCATACATTTACATCTTAATCTGTCAATTATTTATTTATTTATTTAGGCATTTTTTATATAGCGCTTAGCTTAAAGCTCTAAGCGCTTTACAATTATTAAAAACATTTAAAATAACTACAATAAAAATGAGACATTAGGATAGTAACTACTATACTATAGAAACAATTCAAATGGCTATAAAACGACGACACTTTGGCACGTTTTGGCCTGTATTACAGGATTAACCCGAGACAGAAAGTGAGGCAGGGCAAGGAGGGTGCATCACAGGTCATAGGCGGACCTAAACAGATGGGTTTTAAGGGACCTTTTAAAAGTGGACGAGGTTTCACAATGACGTATATGGAAGGGGAGCTGGTTCCAGAACGTGGGCCCATGGAAGAAGAAGGAGCGTTCATTCATACGACAACACATATATCTATTAAACTGCAAGAAATGAGGCCATGCATTTATCTATTGATGTCATACTCATACAACCAAACAGCAATTTATTAATATTTCTTTCATCAACAATATATAAATATACATATATGACAAAAATCTGAGTGATACGACCTTACATCTAAACATAAATCTTTTAGTCTTGACACCATGTCACCATGTGGCTATCAGTTAACAACTCAGTCACAGGATAAACATGTAAAGACCTTACATCTAAACATGAATCTTTTAGTCATGTGACAACGTATCTATATGTGAAAATCTCAGTACCATGACCAACATGGATTAGACCTTACATCTAAACATTAATCTTTTAGTCTTGCGACCACGTATCTATCAGTTAACATCTCAGTCCAAAGACCAACATGTATAAGACCTTACATCTAAACATGAATCTTTTAGTCTTGCGACAACGAATCTATCAATTAAAATTTCAGTCGCAAGACCAATTTGTATACGACCTTATATCTAAACATGAATCTTTTAGTCTTGACACCATGTCACCATTTATCTATCAGTTAAAATCTCAGTCGCATGATTAACATGTATAAGACCTTACATTTAAACTTGAATGTTTTAGTCATGCGATCACGTATCTTGTTAAAATCTCAGTTGCAAGACCAACATTTATAAGACCTTACATCTAAACATTAAACTTTTAGTCTTGCGACAACGTATCTATCAGTTGACATCTCAGTCCCAAGACCAAATGTATAAGACCTTACATCTAAACATGAATATTTTAGTTACGCGACCACGTTTCTATCAGTTAACATCTCAGTCAAAAGACCAACATGTATACGTCCTTACATCTAAACATGAATCTTTTAGTCATGCGAACACGTATCTATCAGTTAACAACATCTCAGTCGCAAGATGAATTTGTATAAGACCTTACATCTAAACATGAATCTTTTAGTCTTGACACCATGTCACCATGTATCTATCAGTCAACCTCTCAGTCGCCTTATAAACATGTATAACACCTTACATCTAAACATGAATCTTTTAGTCATGCGAACACGTGTCTATCAGTTAACATCTCAGTCGAAAGACCAACATGTATAAGACCACACATCTAAACATGAATCTTTTAGTCTTGCAACCACGTATTTATCAGTTAACATCTCAGTCCCAAGAGCAACATGTACAAGACCTTACATCTAAATATTAATCTTGTAGTCTTTCCACTACAAACTTATCAGTTAACATCTGAGTCCCAAGACCAACATGTATAAGACCTTACATCTAAACATGAATATTTTAGTCTTGACACCATGTCACCATATATCTCTCAGTTATCTCAGTCGCCTTATAACATGTATACGACCTTACATTTAAACATTAATCTTTTAGTCTTGTAACAACGTATCTATCAGTTAACATCGCAGTCCCAAGACCAACATGTATACCAACTAATATCTAAACATAAATCTTTTAGTCATGTGACCACGTATCTATCAGTTAACATCGCAGTCCCAAGACCAACATGTATACCAACTAATATCTAAACATAAATCTTTTAGTCATGTGACCACGTATCTATCAGTTAACATCTCAGTCGCAAGACCAACATGTATAAAACCACAGATCCAAACATCAATCTGTTAGTCTTGTAACCACGTATGTATCAGTTAAAATCTCAGTTGCAAGACCAACATATATACCACCTTACATCTAAACATTATTCTTTTGGTCATGCGACCACGTATCTATCAGTTAACATCTCGGTCGCAAGACCAACATACAACTTTTAATATTTTAGTCAAAGTTGTAAATCTGACTAATAATCTATAAGTCATGGGACCATATATATATATACATAAATCTGTCAGTATTTCGCCAAAATGTATATTTTAATATGTCAATTATATACATATATATATATATATATATTTATATATATATAAATATATATATATATATATATCAACTAATTTGTCCGAAATAGATACATTCATCGGTCATTCTACAACCACCTCACAAAATATCTGTCATACAACCATATTTAAATATTAATACCTTAAGTTTATAACTAAACATCTTTATAGGAACATGTCATTTATACGGCAATACATCTTTATAAGAGCGCCTCAGTAGTCCGAACATACATCTTTATAAAAACATCTCATTCATACGGACATACATCTTTATAAAAAACATCTCATTCATATGGACATACATCTTTATAAAAACATCTCATTCATACGGACATACATCTTTATTAAAACATCTCATTCATACGACCATACATCTTTATAAAAAACATCTCAGTCATACACATACGTCTTTATAAAAACATCTCAGTCATACCGACATACATCTTTATAAAAACATCTCAGTCATACGGACATACATCTTTATAAAAACGTCTCAGTCATACGGACATACATCTTTATAAAAACATCTCAGTCATACGGACATACATCTTTATAAAAACATCTCAATCATACGGAAATACATCTTTATAAAAACATCTCAGTCATACGGACATACATCTTTGTAAAAACATCTCAGTCATACACATACGTCTTTATAAAAACATCTCAGTCATACCGACATACATCTTTATAAAAACATCTCAGTCATACGAACATATATCTTTATAAAAACGTCTCAGTCATACGGACATACATATTTATAAAAACATCTCAGTCATACCGACAAACATCTTTATAAAAACATCTCAGTCATACGGACATACATCTTTATAAAAACATCTCAGTCATACGGACATACATCTTTATAAAAACATCTCAGTCATACGGACATACATATTTATAAAAACATCTCAGTCATACCGACATACATCTTTATAAAAACATCTCAATCATACGGAAATACATCTTTATAAAAACATCTCAGTCATACGGACATACATCTTTGTAAAAACATCTCAGTCATACGACAATACATCTTTATAAAAAACATCTCAGTCATAAGACCATACATCTTTATAAAAACATCTCAGTCAAACGAACATACAACTTTATAAAACATCTCAGTCATACGGCCATACATGTAACAATAAATATCTTTTTGACACGACCATACATCAATATAATAATGTGTATGTCATACGGATATACTTCAATATAATAATCTGTCAGTCATGATACCATACCTTTATGTATTAGACTGTCAAGCATACGACCAAAATTCTCTATATTAGTATCTCACTAAGTTGACATATATTAATCAATTAATATCCTCGTCCTACTAATAGACAGCAATGTATTCAAATGCCATCCATTCCACGATGTATCTATTTAGTCATCTGTCAGCAAAAAGAACATACATTGGTCGATTAATCTGATAGCATTCCAAAATGTATATAAAAGTATCACAGTCATACGTCCATACATATATTTATTTATATCTTAGCTATACGATAATACATCTATATATTAATATCTGAGTCGTCGAAAATACATGTATCTATTGATATCAAATCATACGACAAAACATTTATCTATATAATATGTAACTCATAAGGCAATACATATATATATGAATGTATATATTTACATGTCCGTCAGTCCTAAGACCATATATCTACGTATTAACCTGTCAGTTATAAAACGATACATCTATGTATATAAATGTGCCAGTCATACCCCAATACATCTACCTATCAAACTGTAAGTCATACCACCATTTAAATAAATATAAATCTGTCAGTAATACCACTGTACATTTATGTATCAATCTGTCAGTGTTACCACCGTATAAGTATGTATCAATCTGTCAGTAATACCACTTTATATCTAGGTATTAATCTGCCAGTAATACCACTGTACATTTATATATCAATCTGTCAGTAATACCACTTTATATCTAGGTATTAATCTGCCAGTAATACCATATCAATCTGTCAGTAATACCACTTTATATCTAGGTATTAATCTGCCAGTAATACCACTGTACATTTATATATCAATCTGTCAGTAATACCACTTTATATCTAGGTATTAATCTGCCAGTAATACCAATGTACATTTATATATCAATCTGTCAGTAATACCACTGTACATTTAGGTATCAATGTGTCAGTAATACCACTTTATATTTATGTATTAATCTGCCAGTAATTCCACTGTACATCTAGGTATCAATATGTCAGTAATACCACTGTATATCTATACATCAATGTGTCAGTCATACGACCACAGATTCCATTAATCCCTCAGTCATACTCCAATACAAATTTGCTTTATTATGTAAATAATACGACCTTACATGTATGTATCAATCTTTCATTCATACCAATGTACTTCTATGTATAAGTCTGTAAGTCATTTAACTATATAGCTATGTATCAATGTGTCAGTCATACGACATATATCTATCAATATGTCGGCCATACGATCATACATTATCTATCAATATGTCGGGATAATCTATCATGCCCACTCCATCGTCACATTGTGACGGACGGATGCCAGCATGCATCTATGCATCAATATGTCTATCATACAACCATGCTTCTATGTATCAATCTGTCTTACAACCTTACAATAAGGTATCAATCTGCCATCCATACACCCTTACATTATTATATTAATCACCTCCTCATTCATCTGTAATTTAGTTTTTAGTATTTGACCTTAACCAATTTAAGACAACTTTACTCACCCAAACTCATCAGTAAAATTGACAGGGCCGGGTTCACCATTCTCGGACTATTAGCACAGATCGTGGTCTTTGGATTACAAAGCTTGTTTCCAGTCTTGTGACTTGTGACAGCAATCTTGCAATTATTGTTGATTTATCAGCCTTTAGATTCCTTGAAGTTCAGCAGCGTTGGAATTAACAGGGGCGTCGACATCTTTTGATTCATAAGATTGTCGGTAGAGTTTGTATCCATTTGCTTTTGAGCAACATCTTGATTACAACGAATATCACAGCATTGAGATTGAAACTGAATGTTAGGTTTAATAAATGTCACAGTGGATATGTCATAATCCTAAACTGTGTTGCGGGCAGGACAACAGCGAAATTTTGAATCAGGATTGTTACTTTAAAACAATGTAGCAAATAGGATAACTTTATCGATTAAATTAATGTAGAATTTACAACGTTATGCCATAATGAGATTAATCGTAATGGAAACATAACGGCCACACAATGTTCAGAAATCAAAATAAAAACTTCAATGATAGTTCTAGTCTTTGTTTCCTTAAAACACACACTGGGAGGGTGAAAGCTTGCAGTGAATAAAACTCTTAGACCGCTTAAGAAAAGCTCAACCTTATAAACGACTGAAGTGGGGGACAAAGAATAATCGAATACGTCTAAAGCGCGATTACGAACGATAAAAATCGACTACCTTGCTTATGTTTAAACAAGAAGGAGAGAAGGAAAAATGTTTGTTTTTTGTTTTTTTAAATGTAACCAGGGTTGAATAGAAAGTTCGGATGCAGGCATTTGGAATACGCTGTCACTTGCCTGCGTGCAGTAGTTATCATAGGTACTTTATCTATTGATCAGATTCCTGAGTCTATCACACAAGTATTATGTTACATAATAGACATGTGTAAAGGATAACACATATAATTATAAGGTCATATCAGAGACAACCCTTTCAGAAATGTCACTTTTAAAATTTGATTATTATCCATTAACTTAATTTATCACAGTGCATTTATTAAGGCTTATCCTACGGATCCATTCTAACGGTACATTATAGGGCTTATCCGATGTATCGATTCTAATGTTCTATTGATAGGGCTTATCTTAGGGATCCATTCTAATGGTCCATCTATAGGGCTTATCCTAGGGATCGATTCTAACGGTCCAATTATAGTATCTATCCCAGGGATCCATTCTAACGCTCCATTTACAATTTTTATCCTAGAGATTAATTCTAATGGTAAATTATAGTGCTTATCCTAGGGATCCATTCTAACAGTCCAATTTAAGGGTCAATTCAAGAATTAATTCTAACCGTCAATATTAAGGGTCAATGCAAAGTATCGATTCTAATTGTCAATTCATATTGTCTAATCTAAGGGTGCATTCTAACTGTCACTTCCAATTGGACATGTAATGATTTATTTCTATGGTGTCCGGTTTAAGGTAAACAATAATAGTCACCTTTAGTCCCTTGTTCTTATTTGGCCCCTTTTACCAAAATGTACACCTTTTTGCCATTTTGAGTGTTCACATTTTTTAAAAATCTCTGTGAAGTGTGCAGACACGTTGTAATCGAATTCACATATACCCAGTATAGCCCGACAGAAATCTCCTAAACTCTCACAAACGCTGCAGTAGGGGTTCTCAATCATTTGTTCGATGTACACTTTGTGTATGTGGTTTAACATTTGATACATGACGGTCCCTTAATTTGAATAAAGAGAAGCCTTACCC
>CAXITT010000106.1:1049789-1109167 GCA_964033795.1 Lymnaea stagnalis | reverse complement strand
TTATAATTTCTGTAATTATTCCTTTATGCTGTATATAAATGTATATTCAATGGTTGTTCCAAAACCTGACAATTACAGTTGATAAAAGTTGCCTTTTTGTGTTTTTTATTGCATAATTTTTAATTCTTTAATATTTGTATCTATTTTGTTTAAACATTAATGGATTTAGTTCGTTTAAAATAAAATAAAAAAACAGCTAATTTTAAAAGTTTTTCAAATTTGTTTCGCTTTATCATAGACGGTGTTTTAAATTAACAATAATAAATTTAAAACTCAAGCAATCATATGTTTAAAAAAATAAATATTCTAAAAGAATGTTTGAGTTATTCTACTTGGATAAAACCATGTCAGTCAATCATGGGATTTAAATTTTTTTAGAAATTTTAAATTTGGACAAGTTCAAGAAGAATATTGCAAGACATCATTTAAAGAAGCAAGATTCTGTAACATTTGTGCTAACAAAGAAATTTTTTTTTTCATTCCAGCTCTTGAATGTTTCCAAAATAAATTGCAAATATTTGGAGTTAAAATAGCAAAGCTTTTTTTTCCCACGAAACTATAAAGATGTTGATACCAATAAAATTGCCTTCCTAACAAGTTTCTTACATTTTGAAAATGATTTTGACAATGTCAATGATTATAATCGTTTGTTAGTATCTCATTTCAGCATAATTGACACTTGATTTTTGTATTGGTTCCTCTTGATTAATATTCAAGTAAAGTATGGAATCATTGGTTCGCAGTTGTATTTGTGATATTAAAATACGTTATAAGCATTACACTTTTAGAGTGTATTTATATATGTTGCTGCCTTCAACGCATTGCTTTTTAGACGTTTAAAAAAAAATAAGAACAAACGTTTGAACAAATGTAAATACAACAATATTGAAACAATATTTAAATGTCCACATCATATAATACAGTACGTTCAATCTCGTGTTAGCACTTACCAAACAATCTGACAACTTAAAATTTGGAGGGGAAATTTAGGGAGAAAGTGGCAAAAACTTTCACTGGACATTATTGTTAGTTTGATTAATTTTTTGTTGGTGGGGGGATGAAAAGTAATAGTTTCTTGATTTTTACCTTGCTGAATACCCTAAAAACAACCTAGTGGCAAAATGCAAAGTAAAATAAAATAACATTTCAAAATCATTAAGTCACTTAAAAATTTAATTTTTCTGTATAGTAATAAATTTTAATAAGCAATTAAATAGTCATTAAAAAAAAACACACTTTCAGTATTTCTATTATGTCTTAGAATAGTTATATTTCTTTCCAATAAAAAAAGTAAATCAATGAAAAATTGCAAACTATTGATGAAAATGATAGCGTAGCGAAATATAATACGTCATTACCTTATTTTGCATCACAATGTATTTAATAAAAAAGTGTGATGTTCTTTTATAGACACCGTAAGTCATTCACTATTGAGCTGAACGAGACATTTAAAGAGAGACAATTTGATATGTTTATGCTAGGAATACTTTTACAGTTACCGTTCTTAAATATCCACGCCTTGGAGCGTTGCTAGTTAAGGTTTCTAATATCATTCTACATAACGTCCGTGTACAAATGCTTATAAAAATAAGTTTTAAAAATGTCTCTCAAGGTTTCTAAAAGGTTTGTTTACACAGATCCTCTTTTTTTAAAAAAAATCTCCTTCTATCACAATTCAACTTCAAACATTATATTTTAAATAGACTATCTCCCCTGAACATAGTATTAATTATTATGACACGTTTATTGTCTTTCATCTTTTATTTCAATCAACATTCACAGAATGGATTGACATCAACATACAAAGTATATGTCACTCTATTATCAATGAATTAACACTAACCACACATTAATACAAATACATGTATGACAAATATACAAATTATGTATGCATTTGCTGAGTCTCAGTGCAAAACAGAGCGTAATTTAAACCAATCACTAAGGCGTGTACTTTAGTGTTGGAAGGGAAAATAATATCATTTAAAAAATTAATAAAATTATATAATGAAAAAGAAATATATTTAAAATATTTTTACAAATGTATTCTCCTATGTTTTTCATATTAACAAGATTATACGCCCCAAAGTAACCGGAATATTAATAATAGCCGCTTTACGATAATTTCTAACTGAATTACAAGGAGATGCAAGAAGCATGTACGAGGGCATTAAGAGGCCATTTGGTCCACACACTTCAAAAATAGCACCACTCAAGTCCAAGACGGGTCAAATTATAAAGAATCACAATGATCAACTCAGGCGTTGGGTAGAGCACTATCTTGAGCTATACTCAACAATGAATGTAGTTACTGAGACCGCTGTGCATAATATTCCTGCCTTGTCAGTAATGAATGAACTGGATGATGAGCCAGCTTTCCAGGAGCTCGAAAAAGCCATCGATTACCTTGTGGATGGGAAGGCTCCAGGGATTGAAGGCATCACATCGGAAATCCTCAAAATGGATAACCTATCCTACTTTAGCCCTTACATGAGCTCCTCTGTTTGTGTTGGGAAACAGGTCACATTCCTTAGGATATGAGAGACGCCAACATCGTAACACTGTATAAAAATAAAGGGAACGAAGTGATTGCAATAGTTACCGAGGTATTTCTCTCCTTGCATAATTGGAAAGGATTTTGCCCGTGTTGCCCTTAAACGATTTCAGAGTCTTGCGAACCGCATCTACCCAGAGTCCCTGTGTGAGTTCAGAAGTGGGTGCTTAACAATAGACATGATATTTTCGGTACACCAATTGCAGGAGAAATGTCGTGAACAGCTTATGCCTCTTTATATTGCCTTCATAGAACTGACCAAGGCATTTGACTTGGTAATTCGGAGAGGCCTTTTCAGTATCTTGCAAAGAATAGGTTGACCCCCAAGATTGCTCACAATAATATAGTCATTTCACAAAAACATTCACAGCACCATAACTTTCAATGACACTGATTCTGAGGCATTCCCAGTTAGCAGCGGAGTAAAACAATGTTGTGTACTGGCACCAACGCTCTTTTCCATTTTCTTTTCGATGCTCAATCAATTTGCCTTCGGGGACTGTGAAGAAGGAGTGTTCGTCCATACCAGATCTGATGGTAGGCTGTTCAATATCTCCCGTCTTCGTGCAAAGACCAAAGTAAAAAAAGTGCTGATTCGTAAACAGCTGTTCGCTGAAGATGCCGCATTAACATCTCACACAGAGGAAGGTCTACAGTGGCCGGTTTATCGCCTATCACATGCTTGTAAAGAGTTTGAACTTTCAATTAGTCTACAAAAAACACATGTAATAATTCAAGAAGCACCGTCTCCACTAATCATATCTATTGAGGGTCATAATCTTTCGGTTGTTGATTATTTCACATACCTGGGATCCAATATTTCTAATTCTCTCTCCGTTGATGAAGAGATAAATATCAGGATCGCAAAAGCAGCAGCAACTATGGCTAAACTGAATAAGCAGGTGTGGAATAATCTCAATCTAGAAGATAAAAAAAAAAAGTGTCTATCAGGCATGTGTGCTTAGCACGCTCCTATATGGTAGCGAAGTGGTGGTCCACATATGCCAGTCAGGAGCGGAAACTCAACAGCTTCCATCAAAGATGCCTGCGTCGCATTTTACGCATTCGTTGGCAGGACAAGGCGCCTAACGGGAGGTTTTGGAACGTGCACACATGTTTAGCGTATTCTCCTTTCTTATCAAGAGGCACCTTAGCTGGTTAGTTCATGTACGCAGAATGGAGGAAGGACGTATCCCAAAGATACTGCTAGCAGAGGGGACAGCACATATTAGTCGGCCGCGCCTGAGATTTATTGACGTTTGCGAAAGAAGCATGTAGGAAGCCAAATAGAAAAAAAAAAAGAATGGGAGTTCATTGCCGAACATCGCTCCAACTGTCGTACAGCGGTGTTTGAAGGAAGTAAAAAAAGGCAGAAAATAGTCGAATTGAAGCCCTTGAAGATAAAAGATCAATTTGAAAATCAAGATCTCACCGGGTATCAATATTCTATTTCGAGAGATGGGGCCGTGATTGTCACTCTAGGATTGGCCTAGTGAGTCACTCGTCAAAGTGTAGAACTATATAGCTACTCCATCGTCTCACGAAGACGGAAGGATGCCATATATTGCGAAAAGTCATCAAAATTTCTTATTTGATAAAAGAAGTTTATATGTAAATGTTTACGTTTATAACATCATTAAGTTTGAAGAACAATTTTAGCACTAAATATAATACGCCAACCTCACCCATTTTCACGGCACTAAACAAAATGTTGCCTCTAAGCCTGATCATAAATTACGAAATATAAATAATAACTAATTATATATTTCTTGTCAATGACTTCATTGCAAAATGTTCAGTGTTGACTGATTTCAAAAAAATGTCTTTGGTTTTTTATTTGTTAAAGGTTTGGCCTACTCTGCCGCTTTTAGTGCCTTAAATTACAATTTATTTGTCTCTAAATATTGTGAAATCATAAATTTTTGAAAAATGGTCTGTATTACATTTGAAAGATTTTTTATGCAAACTGAATTTCATCCACTGATTCATATATTAATAACTTTTGTACACGTTGGCTTTTTAATAGTGGATAGTGTGATTTTTTCAGATACGGTTATTACCGCTTCTTTTATTACTCCATTAAAACGTGTGTTTCTTTCACACAGAGTTATTTATCTTGCTTGCAGTGTGTTAATGTGACGCGCGATAATGAGCAATTTCAACATTAATCTTTTTTTTTTTTTTTACTTTAAATATATTGCGTCAAAAATAGTAGCTTCTTTGCAATAGTTTAACAAGAATATATGAGCCAAAGTTATCGGGTTAATAATTGTAGGCTCTTTGCGATAATTTCTACTTGCCTCTGCGAAAACTCCTCATAATTCCTTATTTTTGAAAACCAAAAGCAGTATCTGTGTAATGATGTTTACATTGTTAACATCATTTAGTTATGAGAAATATTTCCCATTATATATTATACGCCTACACTCCCCCTATTCACGCCACTAAAGTACAAATTGTTTCTCTAAATATTATTTTAAAATACCAAATCTTAATGATCACTAATTAAATATTTCATGTCACAGAGAACATTGCAAGGCGTTCATTGTCAACTTATTTCTACAATAGAGAAATACTTTAAATGTATTGTGTTTTTTTAATTGTTAAATATTCGGCCCACCATGACGCGTTTATTGCCTTAAACTAGAATTTATTTGTCTCTAAATATTGTGAAATCATAAATTTACAACAAAAACTAAATATTCCATTTTAAATATATTTTACACTAACGGAATATTATATGTTGATACATTCATGAAACATTTAATCAAAATGTTGCCCTGTTTTTTAACTGTATTATCAGAATGATATCAATAACATCAATAAAATCGTCAGTATGTATCTCTAAGTTTGATAATATTTGGACAATTTGACGTTTGATTAGTGGATACAGTGACTTTTTCAGATGACGTTATTATCTCTTGTTGTATTAATTTATTAAAACGTGTCTTAATTTCATCAGTTAGGAGTGCCTTTTACATGGTTTAAATAATTAACTAAAAAATTACTTTCATAAACACGTTAAATGATATTGTCCATTCGTCTAAGTTTGATATCTATGAGTCAATATTTTTGAAAGTTAAAAGAAAATGATGCATTTTTGAATTGCTTATTAATGTACGACACATTGACACACTCCAGGAGTGACACATTACTCTGTGCGACACAGTTTAAAAAGTACTGACCTACACAAAGCAAGTCAATCTTTTTATTAAGGACATAATATGAAAGGATGCGTAACTCAAAACATAATTAAGGAACGCGAGTATATACCACACATTATCAATAAATAGAAATTCCTGACTTCCAGAAGTGCTGCATCTTTCAAAGTGTTCCAACTCCAACAATCTGCAACGCCGTCTGTCAATAATTGATCTTTACCCCAGAATTGGTGTTGAAAAAACAAGAAAAAATAACTATATGTAATATAATAAAACAGAAGAAAAAAGCTATAAGAAGACATTAGAACACAATGTTAGTGAATGCATAAGTTTAATATTTTTAAATCTTTCATCGACAACTAATTTTGTTTTTCGTGGATATCAAATTTGGAAATGAGAACATAAGGTACTTCAGTCAAACTATCAAAAGTAATAAATCATTTTGAAGCAAAGCAAGGGACACTACAATGTTTCAAGACGATGGCTTTACGTAATTGTCCTTCCTTCCCCTTATTTATCCAGGGGCACAAAACATGGCTTTCATCTCCAAAGGAAAGAGGTAATTGAGGTTGACTGTAATTACAGAAGAGAGCAATATGGCTACTGGAATATTGAATTATCTTTAAATGTTTAGCTTTCCTTGGACACAGTTTTTCTGGTTGTCGGTCAACATTGTCCGAGAAAAAAGTCTTACACTTTTTGTCAAAGAAGTGTGGACAATTATGTATACAAAAGTTGTGATCACAAACAAAATTGACGGTCAACATTTTCGAGACCAAATTAATAACTGCAACTAAAAACACACTTATTTAGCCCAAAGTACAAAAACTTCTATAAATCAATTAATACTAATTTTGATATTTTTAAAAAAAAACATCTAATAAATGGTTTGTTATAAAAGTCAAACACAATAACACAGTATTCAAATATATGGATTTTTGTTAATAGGTCAATCTCTTATTTGCCCTACATTTGTACAAATGATGTGATCTTTACTGTTTGTCATCCAAACCATAACTCACACTTTGTTAGTTTGACAAGTAACACATGCATCACTTCTGTCAGCTGTTATACTCTATCTAGTATCAGATTTCATCAGCACTCAAGCCAGCCGTTATTCCTTATCTAGTATCAGATTTGATCTAACAGAAATCTGAAAACAGACTCCACCCTTTTCCATACAAGTCTTTTCTGGCCATCTGATGTGATGATGGACAATCTGACCTGCGTGTCAACCAGTACACCTGTTCTGTGGTACTCGTACTATAAGCGAGCAACTTTTGAACTATCATATTGTTTCCACTTCATAGAGGGTGTCTTAAATGTATGTTGATAAATATGTTGATGAGTTTACTAAAAAAAAAATTGAATTAGTCATATTGTTAAACATGTTGAGTGTTCACTAAGTTAACTATCTATTAGTTATTTTGTTGAATATGATGATATTAAAAAAACGAAATTCTATTAGTTATATTCTTAAACATGTTGAAGTTTTTACTAAATAAACAGTGAATTAGTTATATTGTAAAGATATAGATTAAGCTACTGAGTATATCCTATGACTTAGTTTTGCTCAAAAAGTTTGTGTCTACAAGATGTTGTCAAATTAGATTTGTCGGGAATGAGGGGAGGACCCATTGCAAGACTTTTTACTTGAATAGTTTAGTTTTATTTTCAAGCTATTTACAAGAAAAAACAACAAGATGAACAATTACCAAGATGTTAACTTAAATGATTGAGCAAATGCTTTGTTACCACTGTACATAAACTTTTGCTATTTACATTTTTTAGTACTTTACATGTTTCAACAGATATTAAGGAAATTACTTGTTTTATTGAATACAAATATGAAAAACAAATTTAATTATTTTGCACTTGTTCTATTTATCAGTCAAATGGAAATTTGGGAAAATCATTTTAATAATACAACACTATTTAGAATCTACGACAATGTTTCTTTAAATTGTTACATACACATGGGGAACAATGTGGTTTAAGTTAGTCTGTACTATTTTAATCTGAATGTATTTGTGCAACGAATAGGATACGCTTATTGCGTAATGTAAATAATTTATTGAACAGACGAACACATATTTACATTGAATGTAGTTTAAAATAATGTAATTTACTTAGATTTACAATGTCAATTAATCAATGTTGAAATAAGACAGTTAGATGAATTATTGCACTGAAGATGTATGCCTACCTTGCACAAATGTTTTTTAAAAATTATATCGGTCCTATTTTCACAGTAAATCGATTAAGGTTATTGAATATAAAAAATAATAGATGCTACTCTAATATGAGAGTCTGACAATGACTTTGGCCTCGGGAAGAAGGGCACCTGCCCACAACCATGGCCTTAAAAATGCGGGCACGTGACAACGACCATGCCCTTATGAAGAAGGTCACATGCCCACGACCATGGCCTTAGAAAGGAGGGCACATGCCAATGACCATGGCATCAGTAAGAATGGCATATGCCCGAGAGACTGCAGTTTCCAGATTTCGCTTTGATTAGCACTCGAATTATATATGAGACACCTCCTCATAATTTATAAATGTCTTATAACAACAACAACAATAAAAAAGCAAAAAAAAACTACTTATTAAAAGCAAATATTCGACTATCATCCCTTTGATATCAATATTTTTTTTAAAATCTATATTTAAAGGTTATTATCCATTTTGTACAGACGTATATACCACTCTCGTTCTTAGGATAACTTTTAAAATAATATGGTCTTTTAAGCTCATTAAAGTAAACAATTATCTAACTTACAGTTTTTTTCAAAATTACATCTGTGTGCCTAGCACTTGTACTCGTTGTTTCTTTTAGTAAATCACGGCGTGCCTAGTACTTGTAATTGTTGTCTCTGTCATCAAATCACTGAAATCACTGTGTACCTAGCACTTGTACTCGTTGTCTCTGTCAACAAATCACTGTATGCCTAGCACGTGTAGTCGTTGTCTCTGTAAACAAATCACTGTGTGCCTAGCACTTGTAATCGTTGTTTCTGTCAACAAATCACTGAATGCCTAGCACTTGTACTCGTTGTTTATGTCAACAAATCATTGTGTGCCTAGCAAGTGTACTCGTTCTTTCTGTCAACAAATCACTGTATGCCTAGCACTTGTACTCGTTGTTTCTGTCAACAAATCACTGTGTGCCTAGCACTTGTACTCGTTGTTTATGTCAACAAATCACTGTGTGCCTAGCACTTGTACTCGTTGTTTATGTCAACAAATCACTGTGTGCCTAGCACTTGTACTCGTTGTTTATGTCAACAAATCACTGTATGCCTAGCACTTGTACTCGTTGTTTATGTCAACAAATCACTGTGTGCCTAGCACTTGTACTCGTTGTTTCTGTCAACAAATCACTGAATGCCTAGCACTTGTACTCGTTGTTTCTGTCAACATATCACTGTGTGCCTAGCAAGTGTACTCGTTGTTTATGTCAACAAATCACTGTGTGCCTAGCACTTGTACTCGTTGTTTCTGTCAACAAATCACTGTGTGCCTAGCACTTGTACTCGTTGTTTCTGTCAACAAATCACTGTGTGCCTAGCACTTGTACTCGTTGTCTCTGTCAACAAATCACTGTGTGCCTAGCACTTGAACTCGTTGTCTCTGTCAACAAATCACTGTGTGCCTAGCACTTGTACTCGTTGTCTCTGTCAACAAATCACTGTGTGCCTAGCACTTGTACTCGTTGTCTCTGTCAACAAATCACTGTGTGCCTAGCACTTGTACTCGTTGTTTCTGTCATTAAATCACTGTGTGCCTAGCACTTGTACTCGTTGTTTCTGTCAACATATCACTGTGTGCCTAGCACTTGAACTCGTTGTCTCTGTCAACAAATCACTGTGTGCCTAGCACTTGAACTCGTTGTCTCTGTCAACAAATCACTGTGTGCCTAGCACTTGTACTCGTTGTCTCTGTAAACAAATCACTGTGTGCCTAGCACGTGTACTCGTTGTCTCTGTCAACAAATCACTGTGTGCCTAGCACTTGTACTCGTTGTTTATATCAACAAATCACTGTGTGCCTGGCACGTGTACTCGTTGTCTCTGTCAATAAATCACTGTGTGCCTAGCACTTGTACTCGTTGTTTATGTCAACAAATCACTGTGTGCCTAGCACTTGTACTCGTTGTTTATATCAACAAATCACTGTGTGCCTAGCACGTGTACTCGTTGTCTCTGTCAATAAATCACCGTGTGCCTAGCACTTGTACTCGTTGTCTCTGTCAACAAATCACTGTGTGCCTAGCACTTGAACTCGTTGTTTATGTCAACAAATCACTGTGTGCCTAGCACTTGTACTCGTTATCTCTGTCAACAAATCACTGTGTGCCTAGCAAGTGTACTCGTTGTTTATGTCAACAAATCACTGTGTGCCTAGCACTTGTACTCGTTGTTTCTGTCAACAAATCACTGTGTGCCTAGCACTTGTACTCGTTGTTTATATCAACAAATCACTGTGTGCCTAGCACTTGTACTCGTTGTCTCTGTCAACAAATCACTGTGTGCCTAGCACTTGAACTCGTTGTCTCTGTCAACATATCACTGTGTGCCTAGCACTTGAACTCGTTGTCTCTGTCAACAAATCACTGTGTGCCTAGCACTTGAACTCGTTGTCTCTGTCAACAAATCACTGTGTGCCTAGCACTTGTACTCGTTGTTTATGTCAACAAATCACTGTGTGCCTAGCACTTGTACTCGTTGTTTCTGTCATTAAATCACTGTGTGCCTAGCACTTGTACTCGTTGTTTCTGTCAACATATCACTGTGTGCCTAGCACTTGAACTCGTTGTCTCTGTCAACAAATCACTGTGTGCCTGGCACGTGTACTCGTTGTTTCTGTCAACAAATCACTGTGTGCCTGGCACGTGTACTCGTTGTCTCTGTCAACAAATCACTGTGTGCCTAGCACTTGAACTCGTTGTCTCTGTCAACAAATCACTGTGTGCCTAGCACTTGTACTCGTTGTTTCTGTCATTAAATCACTGTGTGCCTAGCACTTGTACTCGTTGTTTCTGTCAACATATCACTGTGTGCCTAGCACTTGAACTCGTTGTCTCTGTCAACAAATCACTGTGTGCCTAGCACTTGTACTCGTTGTCTCTGTCAACAAATCACTGTGTGCCTAGCACTTGTACTCGTTGTCTCTGTCAACAAATCACTGTGTGCGTAGCACGTGAACTCGTTGTCTCTGTCAACAAATCACTGTGTGCCTGGCACTTGTACTCGTTGTCTCTGTCAACAAATCACTGTGTGCCTGGCACTTGTGCTCATTGTCTCTGTCAATAAATCACTGTGTGCCTAGCACTTGTAATTGTTGTCTCTGTCATCAAATCACTGTATGCCTAGCACTTGTATTCATTGTTTCTGTCAACAAATCACTGTTTGCCTAGCACTTGTATTCATTGTTTCTGTCAACAAATCACTGTTTGCCTAGCACTTGTAATCAATGTCTCTGTCAACAATCACTGTGTGCCTAGCACTTTTACTCGTTGTCTCTGTCAACAAATCACTGTGTGCCTAGCACTTGTACTCTTTGTCTCTGTCAACAAATCACTGTAAGCCTGGCACTTGTACTCGTTGTCGCTTTCAATCAATCACTGTGTGCCTAGCACTTGTACTCCTTTTTTCTGTCAACGAATCACTGTGTGCTTGGCACTTGTACTCGTTATCTATGTCAACAAATCACTGTGTGTCTGGCACTTGTACTCGTTGTCTCTGTCAACAAATCACTGTGTGCCAGGCACTTGTACTGGTTGTCTCTGTCAACAAAACACTATATGCCTGGCACTTGTACTCGTTATCTCTGTCAACAAATCACTGTGTGCCTAGCACTTGTACTGGTTGTCTCTGTCAACAAATCACTGTGTGCCTGGCCCTTGTGTTCCTGGCCCTTGTGTGCCTAGCACTTGTACTCGTTATCTCTGTCAACAAATCACTGTGTGCCTAGCACTTGTACTGGTTGTCTCTGTCAACAAATCACTGTGTGCCTGGCCCTTGTGTTCCTGGCCCTTGTGTGCCTGGCACTTGTACTCGTTGTCTCTGTCAACAAATCACTGTGTGCCTAGCATTTGCACACCTTTTTTTCTGTCAACAATTCACTGTATACCTTGCACTTGAACTCGTTCAGTCAATTTTACGTGATCACATTTGTAAAGAGATGAACCCATTAGTAGCCGCTTGCATGATGAACATTCCTCTGGCCCCAGGATCAGACTGGCGTGATCTTCCAAACCTCGAGCTGAGATTAGCGGATGGGACCAAAAAAGGATATAATTGACAAAACAAAATGTGTGTCTTTGAATACGTATCTTTGAATATCAATGTTTACTGCACAAACGCTGAAGCATACAAAGTCGGTGGCATTGATTTTAAAATAATAAATTGTTGGAATCGTTTATACAATAGTAATTCAATGGATTTGTATTTACTGCCATAATCGAATTTTCATAACCCAAAATATCGTTCAAGAACCGAAACAGTTGTTTAAAAAAAAAAATCTTGTTTGCTGACTAAATTCTTAGTTCAATATATTAATATCTATCTGCGATAACACTAATAGAAATATGTCTTTCAAGTAATTCAGTTGATTCGTTTTGTTCTTTTCCAGTTTAATTTTGTCTAATTTTCACATTAATGGTGTTAAATAGTTAAATATAATATCCTGTAAATGTCTATTAAATATGATAACACAAACAACAATAAGGCAATAAAAACCAAGCAAGTTTCACATAAAAATGTAAAAACATTATTACTTAAGTAAACGTACATTTTATTTGAGTCGTATTTTCATTTCAACGAAGTCCAACCCGTGCAATAGATACCACTTTGTAGATCGACTTCCCAAACACCATTTAAATTTGAATAACTGCACGCATTATACTACCAGCCTGATTTATGATAATGAGCACAATTACGGCCCCTATCAATTTCATTGTCTCTGTCACGTGTAGAAAATACCATGATGTTATGTACTCTAAATGAGTACCAGATATTACCAGTGTAAACACAGAGATTGAGTCTGTAATTGTCTGACTCATTCTTCACCATAAAAGAATCATACTCAGCCCTGTACGCATTACTTCCCTTTCTTATGTCAATCCTCAGTGTGTAGATTTCCTGGTTGTGACGTAAGAGAAAAAACAAGATAACATTGACGTAAATGTTTTAAAATGTGAGAAAAACAACAAAATAATTTAGAGAAAATATTTGATGATTTCAATGATGGTTTAGTAGCGATTAAATTATTGTAATGATGGTTTACTGACCGATGAGATGATTGTAATGCATTTACAGACCGAGGAGATGATTGTAATGATTGTTTACTTGCCGAGCAAATGATTGTCATGATGGTTTACGGGACAAGGAGATGATTGTAGTGATGATTTATGGGACGCAGAGATGATTGAAATCATGGTTTACTGAACCAGGTGATGATTGTATTTGTGTTTTACTGTCCGAGGAGATAATTGCATCATAGTTTACTGGCCGAGGAGATGATTGTAAGGATGGCTTAAAGCCCGATGAGATGATTGTAATGATGATTTACAGGGTGAGGATCTGATTGTATTGATGTATTACTGGCCCCATGAGATTATTGTAATAATGATTCACAGGCCGAGGAAATGATTAAAATGATGGTTTACTGGACGTGGAGATGATTGTGATAATGGATTACTGGCCGAGGAGATGGGGTAATGACTTGATGTTGTAACCATATCTTTTACACAACTCATCTTTTACCACTCTAAAAATTTATTCTCTTCACCAAATGAACTGTCAATAGTAAACAGATACAAAACAAACACATTTTGCTTCTCTGTGTAAAGTTACAATAAATCGAGCAAAAACTTATCGTCCATCTTCTTTTTTATAACTATTTAACAATTTCGAGGCGCGCATTAATACAAATTCGTTTTGAAAGCAGTTGAGAGACACAACCAAACATCTTTTAAATAATAAATGAACGGGCATGAAAAGTATTAAAGCAGGCAACAACACTTTAAATTGGATACTTTATATGAATTTTATATGAATTGATTGCTACCTCATACAATTCGCCTGATAAACCCAATGGTATATTTTATGTGAATTGATTTATGTCATACACTTGTACTGTTCCAAAAGAAATGGTGGGAAGAGACTTTGTAAATTAAAATTTCTTAATCTAAGAAATTATTAAAATGTTAAAATTTAAAAATTTAAACTTAAGGCAGCAACATACGAACCGGTATCAGTAGTGAGAGTTTGAAATTAAAAAACTATTTAAAATGTTTTTGGGTTTTTAAAGACAAAATGAGGTATCAAATTAAAGATACGTAAATGGACTATACGTTTGTAAACTTAATTCTTCAGTTTAACTAAAATAAACTACCCCAGGTGACGTCTGAATGGAATTTAGACTAAAGAAACCTGGGTCCGAATAGCGGCTATGCGTACCTCGTCCCCAAGGGTGCGGTAGCATGGCAAAATTATGAAAAAAACATTCCCTTGTTTACCATTGTCTTTTTACTATTATTACATCCTAGATCATATACTTGATACGATCTACAATAATTATTTAGTCTCTGAGAGAGACAATAGTCACATACATATCAATTATTAAGGCTATAAAAATATCATCGTATTGTTTTGCGGTTATCGCCGCACTAATGGTTTGTGTTTTCACATGTAGCTGGCAAGATATCCCTGTATTAATATTTAGCCTGCTACTAACACACTACTCTTCCTTTGCTCTTGAGGTCATAAGACTGTTCGGCAACCAAACTCCATGGGGGAATTTGTTTTTAACTGGGCCTCCGAAAATTGTAGTTCTGACGAGTCTCTCTCTACGGAGATTCACAAAAGACAAGTAAATTGTCGCTAAATCATAAAAGTAAACATGTTTGCAGTAGTACTACTACATAATTATAATACAAACCCCAGAGACATGCACACGCGTGTAATTTCGTCACTAAGAATGTTTATGAACATGATTAGTATGAACTTCAAGAAATGAATGGATGGAAAAAGCCCAAGTTTCCTTGATATAAAATATTAATTATAATAATAATGGAAATATTACCAATTCCTAGGATTATTCTTTATTTTCTCTTTCAATAGTATTTTTCCTTTAAATGAACTTATTACTCAAGCCATGTCTAAAAGGTGTGCACTATATTTTCAAAGTTGTATTTTTGTTTCCTCTATTAAGTCTAAGACCTTCTGGAACAAATCAAGTTTTGGTGATTGTCTTGTAATGGAACAACACTGCCTTAACAATCTCAGTGAACAGGATGAGATGAACAGAGTCCAACTGGTTTTATTTGGTCTCAGGGTTGTGACAAGACGTTTCTAGTTTCTAAACCACTGAGATTCTGTCTAAAACAGAACAAACCAAATAAAACAATTTTTCAAAAGTTGGTTCAATATTTTATTTTAGAAATCATGGCATTCATAAAACCCCAAAAAGTGTTTCGACTAATAAATTTATCTTTAATTTAGGTAGGATATAATAATATGTATGTATGTATATATATAACATATATAATATATATAATTATAATTTACACATATTTAAATGTTTTGCTGTACTGATGAAGGCTTGTGCCAAAACGTTTACTTATGTATGTATTATGTATAATTATAATTAAAGCTAAACATATATCGTTATATTGACAGATATTGTTAGTGTCAATTAATCTTTTTTTAAAGCCTTATAGCAGTCCAACAATGTTACAACCTGGAAATGAACGAAAAGTTTAAAGAGAGACAAATTGATAAGTTATTTCTAGGTGTTATATTGACAGATATTGTTAGTGTCAATTAATCTTTTTTTAAAGCCTTATAGCAGTCCAACAATGTTACAACCTGGAAATGAACGAAAAGTTTAAAGAGAGACAAATTGATAAGTTATTTCTAGGATTAATTTTACAGTTACCATTCTTGAATAGTTAATTCCTTGGAGCGTTGCTAGTTAAGGTTTTCACTGTTATTCTACATCACTTCCATGTTGCTAGTTAAGGTTTTCACTGTTATTCTACATCACTTCCATGATTCTAGTTAAGATTTCTCACTGTTATTCTACATCACTTCTATGATGCTAGTTAAGGTTTTCACTGTTATTCTACATCACTTCCATGTTGCTAGTTAAGGTTTTCACGGTTATTCTACATCACTTCCATGATGCTAGTTAAGGTTTTCACTGTTATTCTTCATCACTTCCATGTACTAATGCATCTAAAACTAACTTTGACAAACTCTCTAAACAGTTTCTTTCTACAGTTATAATTATTAATTTTTTAAAATCTTTCTCTCACAGTTCTACTTTGAACACTAGATTATATTTTATGTATCTCACTGGTCAATTTTTTATAATTTGTTGATGCTCATTATAATCATCCATTTTTAGTCCATTCAGCATTCAGATAATGAATTGACATCAACATACAAAATATACGACAAGATAATATCAATGTGTTAAATCTAACCAAAAAATAATACAAATACATGTATGACAAATACAACCATTATGTCGACATCTTGTGACAGACACTTGGTGTAAAAAATTTAAATGTGAGTCATTGGAACCAAACATTAAGGCGTGTACTTTAATGTTGGATAGGAAAATAATATCCTCTAATAAAATAATACATTTATGTAATAAAAATAAATTAATTTAAATTATTTTTACGCAATTGTATTGTATTATTTCCATAATAACAAGAATATATGACCCATATTTATCAGGATACCAATGGAAGGTTCTTTGCGATAATTTAATAAAAAATATATGACCATAAGTTATTGGGATACTAATGGTAGGTTCATTGCGCTAATATCTACCTGCAGTTGTGAAAATCATCACAATTGGTTATTTCCAACAAAAACAAAGAGTCTCTATGTAATGATGTTAGCGTTTGTAACGTCATTAGGTTTAAAGAAATATTTTATCATTATATTTTATAAGCCAAAACTACCCTTTGTCACGCCACAAGACTTTTTTTGTTTTCCTCTAAACATTATCTTACAATACGAAATCAAAAAGATCACTAATTAAATTGTTCTTGTCATATATTTCAATGCAAGGAGTTCATTCTCGACCTATTTATACGCAAGAGAAAAACTCTAGAAGTCTTTTCTTAAAATTGTTAAATATTTAGCCTACCCTGACACTTTTCTTGCCATAAACTAAAATTTCTTTTCTTTAAATATTGTGAAATCATAAATTTACAACAAAAATCTATATATACAATTTTTAAGTTATATTACACTACCGGAATATCATATATTGATATATTCATTAAACATTTAATTAAACCTTTGCCTCGTATTTCAAATGTGTTATCAGAATGACAAAAGTGAATATCAGTGAAAGCGTCTATTTGTCTCTCAACATCTGAGTTGGACAATTTGTCTTTTGATTAGTGAATACAATGATATTTCAGATTCCGTTAGGCCTGCTTGTTGTATTATTTAATACAGCATGTCTTATCTTCATCACGAGTGCATTTTATATTATTTGATCATTAATTAAAAAATTACTTTCATCAACATTTTCATAATAACGCCCTTTCGTCTAATTTTGAAAACTTTGAGTCAATATTATTTTAAGTTTAGAAAAAGGGTGAATGTTGGAATTGCTAATTATCATTCGACACATTAACACATTCCAAGCGAGATATATTACTCTGTGTGACACAGTTTCGAAACTATTGTCCTAGACAAAAGGAGCCAATTTTATAAGATTGGATAAAATATGAAAGAATGCGGGACTTAAAACACAATTAAGGAATCCATGTAAAGACTTAAAAGTATCAATACACCGAAATTGCTGAGTTCAAGAAGTGCGAAGAACTCTACCTCCGACCATCCCTAACACTTTCTTGATTGATTGATTGATTGATTGAATATTTATATAGCGCTAGTATCTATGCTACTTTAATATGCTTACTGCACTCTGATTTTCTTAAATCTATTTAAACAAAAACATTTTAAAATTTTTCTTAAAAGACTTTTTATCATGTTCACCTCCCCTCAAAGACAACTCTTGTTCCTTGCCCTAGAATTAGTGGTTAAATAACAAAAACAAAATAAATCATATGTAATATAATGAAAAAAAAAATTGGTCAAAAAGAATTGTAAGATATTACAAGACATAAGAACACACATTTATGGAATGCATAAGTTTAATACAGGTTTATTAAAATCGTTTGTGCGAAACTAATTTTTTTTCATTAATACCAACATGGAATTAAAAACCTAAGGAAATTAAAGCAATCTAGGAAACACTTAAAAAAGATTTAAAGCAATGCAAGGGAGACTAAAACATTTCAAACCGATTGCTTTACATAATATTCCTTCTTTCCCCTGAATTATCCAATGACACAATAAATAGCATTCATCTCCAAAAAGTCAGAGGTCATTGAAGTTTAGAGTAATAACAGAATAGAGCAATATGGCAACTGGAAAATTAAATTAACTTTTTAATTTTTAATTTTTCTTTGACACGATGTTTATCATAAACTCTGTATTCACAAAGAAAATTGACGGTGAATATTTCTGAGACAAAGTTAATAACTATAACTAAAACACACTCATTTAGCCGAAAACACAAATACTGCTATGAAATATTTAATTCTAAGCTAGACATTTTTGAATAGAATAGAATAAATGATATGTCTTAAAATTAAAGAACTATTACATAGCATTCATATATATATATAAATATAATTAAGCTAATTTAATATTTGAAATGCATGTACACAAATGAAGTGGTCTTGATCTTGACTGTTGCACATATACTGACTATTTGTCAAACCTTAAATTCACACTTCATTATTTTGATATATAACACATGCAGCAATTAGGTGAACCATTTCTCTGTATCTAGGAACAGATTTGATTGGAACTCATATCAGCCGTTAATCTCTATCAATTTTTTTTTTGCTGACATTACACAGGAGCTGAATGTACTCAATTAGAAGTTACAAGACTTTTCAGTGTTGCCTATGATAATGTCAGGACAGTAGGCAAACAACTTGTGTTATAGTTCTTAGAGAAAACTCTGACATTTTCCAACATGAAAATTACTCATGGATTCGAAAACACCATTCAGTGGTGAGTATATTTATGCATTGCAAAGCTACATGAAGAATTTGATCACTATTTTTAGACTTTAAAACACAAAGAGCCACTTTTCTGGAGTAGGAGGAAGAAAGTGAAGCCTAGGTCATGGGAACCCTTATTTTGTTTTTATTAATAAAGTTTGAGCGGATTGTTACAGTTGTACTTTATTGAATTTGTAATCAATTTATTTTTTACTTGATGCGGACCAAGTCTAACTCAGACTCTACCTCCTGCGGACCCCGGATGATTTGAGTTTGAGACCCCTGAATTAGGAAATATGTTGTGTTTTTAAAATAAAATAAATGTAAACAATTTGATTATATGCCACCTGTTCTATCTTATCAATAAAATATTTATGTGACAATATCACTTATAAAACAATCAACATTAAGCAACCACGACTATGTAACCTTTCATTGTTTCACAACTGTAGTGAACAATGTGAACTATGTTCTTTTTACCGTATAAATACAAATGATGATAAAACGGAAAACCTTCTCATCAACTCTCAAAACAAACCTCTCTCTCCCTCTGCTCCTTCTTCTATATATATTGGAAACTCTGACATCACACTCTCTTCCTCTGTCAGAAACCTTGGAGTTACACTGACAGACATGGACAAACATGTCACGAATATAAGCAGATCAGCATACAACGAAATTAGAAAAATCAGCACCATTAGACTCCTCTTCTAATTTTATGCCACAAAAACCCTCGTCTCTTCTCTCATTCTTTCAAAATTTGACTACTGTAACATTCTTCTCGCAGGCGTTCCCCAACACCATATAGACAAACTTCAGAAGGCACAGAACTCAGCAGGAAGACTCATTTTTAAATCAAAGAATTACGAACACATTCAACCAAACATGCAGTAACTCCACTGGCTTCCAATATCCTGTGGCATCAAGTACAAGTCTGCCAATCTATGCTGCAACTCTTTCACTGACCCTCACTTTACTTCCTATCTCTCTGAACTGTTGCTTCCTTGCATCCCCAGAAAACAAATACGCTATTCAACTTATAATAGAACCCTCTCAATCCCAAAACCAAAACTAAGACCATCGGTGAACGCTCCTTCTACTTCCATGCGCCCACGTTCTGGAAACAGCTCCCCTTCCACATCCGTCATTGTGAAACCTCGTCTACTTTCAAAAAGCCACTTAAAACCCAACTGTTTAGGTCCGCCTATGGCCTTTGATGCACTCTCCTTGCCCTGCCTCATTTTCTGTCTTTGGTTGATCCTGTATTTAAGTATATGCCAAAAGGTGCTAAGAGTACTTGTTTTTATCGCCATTTTAATGTCCTAGCTGTGGTTTTTAAAGTCCTTTTTCACATAGCAATTACTATTCTAGTGTCTCTGGTTTTTCATTTTTATTTTACTTTAGCAGTTTAAATAGTTTATACATATTTAATAGTTGTAAAGCGCTTAGAGCTGTAAGGTAAGCGCTAAACAAAAATGCATAAATAATAATAATAATAATAATAATAATAATGTTTTTTTTTTAACAAAGTGTGTATGCATATTATATAATATAACTAATTAATTTGTCCGAGAAACACACATTCGGATTGCATTTATATTTTAAAAATAAAATTTACTTAGAATTGCAATGTCAATTTAATCGAGGTTAAAATAAGCAGATGAATATTTTCAAAAAAAAATTATGCAAACCTTGTACAGGTGTTATTTAATTATCAGGTACTACTTTCATAGTATTAATAAAGAAGAAAAAATCTTAGACAACCTTAAGTTCCTTGAATATAAAAAAAGATGTATCTCTAATATGAGAGAGTGAAAATGTTTGACAATTGCCTCGGGAAAGAAGGGTTCATGTCCAAATCCATTGCGTCAGAAAGAAGTTCACATGCCCAAGACCATGACAGCAGGAAGTAGGTCCCATGACCAAAAGCCAGCAGTATCGAGATTATGTGTTGACTTTAAGCTGACTTTATATATTAAACATTTCTTAATGACTCAATTAAAAAAAAAAAAAACAACTTAAACCACTCGCTTAATCTAGGAAGGAATTTAGACACTCATCCCATCATATCTAAATTAAGCAAAAAGTTATACCAAAATAATTATCAATTTGTAACTGTTCCTCAGGTTAGCTAATAAATAATTTCATTATGGACTTTTAAGCTCATGACAATAAAATAAACAATTATTTAACTTACAAGGAATTTTTATCAAAATTAAAAACTGTTAATGTTTCTAAAATAAGGGAAGGTCAGGTTAGCTAATAAATAATTTCATTATGGACTTTTAAGCTCATGACAATAAAATAAACAATTATTTAACTTACAAGGAATTTTTATCAAAATTAAAAACTGTTAATGTTTCTAAAATAAGGGAAGGCAGAATTCTTTAAAATTATCTATTTTTTTAAAATCAATTTCTCAGTGTCTCTCCCTACATGGTGCTCTCTCTCTCCCTCACATTATCTATCTCCTTTTAGATCTTTTTTCTCTTTACCACTCTCTCCCATTCTCTCCAACTCTCTTTCAATCTCTCAAGCTCTTCTTCACCTCTCTTGTTTCTTTGTCTCATTATCACTCTTCACTACATATTTATCTATCACCTCTTCCTTATTTCACACTCTCAATACTTTCTCTTCCCCCTTCCCTCACTGATTGTCTCGACAAATATTAAATCTCTTTCTTCCGTGTATCGTCATCTCATTATCTTCTCGTCACTTACATTTTCTCCCTCTCTCTCACAAGCTATCTCGATCTCCCCTCTCCTTATTATTCTGATACACACATGTTAATGTGTAACCATCATATATACAGTGAACATTGTTTATTTGTTTATATAACAAAGAGAGAATAACACAAACTTGTAACTACTGATAAAACTTTATTAAGTAGGTTAAAATAGTTACATTTATGTTGTAACACATTTATTATGATATTATGTCAAAATAGTTAAAGTTATGTTCTAAGAAAGTTATAGTGACTCTAAGTTAAAATAATTACAGTTTTATTGTAACAAAGTTATAGTAACAATATGTTTAAAATGCTTACAGTTACGATGTAAGAAAGTTATAATGGATTACAATCAAATAGTCACAGTAATTTTTTTTTGTAAAATGATAATAATATTATGTTATAAATAGTTATAGTTATGATGTAACAAAATAATAATGACCTTATGTTTTAAAACTGGTTCAAAGTTTCCTTATCATGACATTGAAGAAAATAAAGGCTATATTTTAATTTTCATTATGATTTTTTTTCAGAGTGCAATCAATATGCCATACGTATCAAATGAACATGAATTTATAAGAGATATTTAAATCATAAATATAGTTTTAAAGCAAAAAAAAAATGCAAATGTTAAAAATAGATTTGTGTTTATTTATTTCATATTATCCTGGATTGATTTATTTTCATTGAATTAAACGATAAAAAGGCAATAATATTACTTTATGAAATTTATGATAGTTATTTATTTTCCCAAAAGCAGTAAATATGAGTTTTTTGAGTAGATGTCACAAAATTGTATATGCTTTTTTTTATATTCCTAAACAATAGAATTTATAGTTTGCTATTCAACTTGAGTTACTAACACTAAATTAATATTTTATGTATTGCGAAAAAAGAAGGAAAAATTTTTACTTTGAGTGAATGTTTCTTTAAAAAAAAAAAAAAATTTTTATTTTGAGTGAATATTTTTTATTATATATATATATATATATATATATATATATATATATATATATATATATATATATATATATAACTTCTAGCAAAGTCCAGACATGCGTTGCGATGCCACTCAAGGAAATAAAGTTTTTGTTTTGTTTCAATTATTAATGAAAGTACTTTTTATATACACACTATTTTGTTTCTTGCTTTACCGTCTGGAGCGTACTCGAATAAATTTCAACCTAATAAATTATGCCACACACAAATGGAAGAATCACTATTTTTTTTTGGATTAAATTCGATCCACTCATGCATTATGTCTGTTAAAATTATATTTTTATTGCTCATATAATAAACAAAATAGGGCCCGAAACCAAACGGAATAATGTAAAATGGTTTTATTAATTCATAAACCTACTTATTATGTCACACACAAATTGAACTGTCGCTATTTGTATTGTACAAAAATTGAAATGTCACTATTTGTATTGTACATAAATTAAAATGTCGCTATTTGTATTTGACACAAATTGAAATGTCACTATTTGTATTTGACACAAATTGAAATGTAACTATTTGTATTTGACACAAATTGAAATGTCACTATTTGTATTTGACACAAATTAAAATGTCGCTATTTGTATTTGACACAAATTGAAATGTCGCTATTTGTATTTGACGTAAATTGAAATGTCGCTATTTGTATTTGACACAAATTGCATCCAAGGATGCAATAGTTCTATTTTAAAAATATGTTCATATAAAACTCATATCAGAAAAAACGGAAATAGGGACTCTTGCTCAAAACTAAACATATTCAAATGTTTGTAATCATTCAAAAATCATTTCTGTCGTAAACAAATTGTCTCTCTAATGTTTTATTGCATTCGGATAAATGGTATAGAAGTGTACATGTTTGTATTAATTAAGAATCCTATGCTGGCGGGGGCATATCAATTCACTAAAGTTGTATCGTAATCGGATGAATGGTATAGAAACGTATGCGGACATTAAAAGTATATATCTTAAATAAAGGGGGTAAATGAATTGTCGGCCCTTGACCACAAACGGAATATAGTAGAATGGATGTTTTACTTCCGAAACATACTTATTATGTCACACTCAAATTTGAATGTGGGATTTTGTATTTGATTAAGGTTCTATCCAACTATGCATTAGCCCTGTTTGAAATTTTATTTGTATAGCTCATATTTGAAGAAAAAATGATTAGAGGGTTCCTGGCTCAAAACGAAATATCGTAAAATGGTTGGAATCATTTAAAAACTTTTGCAGGCGTTCTCGAAACATCTCATTAAAGTTTTAACGCATTCTGATTAATGGTATAGGAGCGCTTAAGGAAATTATTTTTTGACAAGACTCATATTTGAAAAAAAATATATATATTAAGGATCGAAGTCAAAAAAAAAAAGTTAAATTTTAAAAGGGTTGTAATGACTCAGAAAAAGTTGCGAGCTTGTGGTACATATCTCTTAAAAGTTTTATCGAAGTCGCATTAATGGTGTAGGAGCAAATACGGGACATACATACATACGTTCATTGATATTTTTATATATATGTATATCATATAAATAATATTTAGTTTGCGTTCTTAACATTATCTTTCAGTGGCTTCGCTGAAATCACTTTTTTTTTTAGAAAACTTGGAAAAAAAACCCAACACAATTCCGTTTACAGTTGTATATTAAAAATTTGTTCATACATAAAGGTAATATCATTTACATGTAAACCAATCAAAGCTTTCGCTTGATTAAAAATATATAATAAAGTTAAAGCTAGTTTCTAAAAATTATTAATTATTAGAAATTTCAACCAAAAAAAAAAAAGACAATAAATAGAAACAGTCGATGGAAATATAGAGCAGGTAAAATTGTTGTTATTTAATATAATTTCATTTTGATAAAAATATATAATAAAGTTAAAGCTAGTTTCTAAAAATTATTAATTATTAGAAATTTCATACAAAAAAAAAAAAAGACAATAAATAGAAACAGTCGATGGAAATATAGAGCAGGTAAAATTGTTGTTATTTAATATAATTTCATTTTGAGATTTATGTTTGAAAAAAAAAAAAGTGAAATTTAAATGAATTAACGAAATTCAAATATTTGATAAATACAAGTGCAATATAATTTTATTTCAAGTAAATGATCCTTTAATACAAAATAAAAGTATCTAAATTCACTAACAAATAAGCTTTATGTATGTTTTATTTGTGTTCATTAGTCAGTGTGTTAAGTTGTCAGTGTGACCTTTTGTCATGTGTTCAGTTGTCAGTTCATTTCCTAATCATGTCTGCAGTCTACATTTCCTATTTATGATGTTAAGAATCTAAAACATAACACATTTTGTTAGTTTCCATTAAATATTAGAATACGAACAACACTTTTTAAAGCCATAACAACCCAGCGAGTTTTACATAGAAATGTAAAGACGTCATGACCTGAGTAGACGTACATTTTATTTGAGTCTTAATTTCATTTCAACAAAATCCAAATATTTCCTGCCGGAGTGATCCTCCCACCATAAACCATCGCGTGCTTTCAAACCCCAAACACCGTTTAAATGGGAACGATGGCACGCCACATACCACCAGCCTGATTTATAAACTTGAGCACAATGAAAGTCACTATAATCATCATTGTCTCTGTCTGGTGTAGAAAATGCCATGTTGTTATGGTAGCTAAATGCGTCCCAGATATTACCACTGAAAACACCGATATGGAGTCTGTACTTGTCTGACTCATTCTTCACCATAAAAGAAACATACTCAGCTCTGTACGCATTACTTCCCTCTCTCATGTCAATCCTCAGTGTGTAGATTTCCTGGTTGTGACGTAAGAGAAAAAAACAAGATGACATTGACGCAAACGTTTTAAAATGTGAGTAATACAAAAACACAATTTAAAAGAAAATATTTGATGATTGTAATGATGGTTTACTGGCCGAGGAGATGATTGTGATAATGGTCTACAGACCTAGGAGATGATTGTAATGATGGTTTACTGGCCGAGCAGATGAATGCAATAATGGTCTACAGGCCGAGGAGATGATTGTAATGATTTTAATTAGAGTTTTAGGGCCGAGGAGAGGATTGTTATAATTTTAATGATGGTTTACTGGCCAATGAGATGAGTGCAATAATTGTTTACTGGCCAAGGAGATGGGGTGATGACTCAAAGTTTAACACACAACACATCTTTTACCACTCTAAAAATATAACCTCTTCACCAAATGAACTGTCAATAGTAATCAGTTTCAACACAAACACATTTTGCTTCTCATTGTAAAGTTAAAATAAATCAATTATACTCTCACTGTTGATTTTTTTTTTGGGTGTTTTTTTGTTTACAAATAATGAACAATTTCGAGGCGCGCATTAATACAAATTCATCTTAAAAGCGGTTCAGAGACACAAGTTAAAATCTTTTCAATAATAAATGAACGGGCATGAAAAGGATAAAAGCAGGCAACAACGCTTTATATTGGATACTTTATATGAATTGATTGATAAATGATATAATTAGCATGATAAACCCAATGGTATATGTCATGTGATTTGATTTATATAATACACTTTTCCTGATATAATTCCTCATATGTAAGGCGTCTTTTCCTTATCTACTTGCGTCCCTTTGTTTACAAAAGAAATGGTGGGAAGAAACATTTTAAAGTAAAATTTCATAGACTAAGGAATTTTTCAAACATTTCTAATTTAAAACTTTTTATCATTTAACTGAAGGCTGCAAAATTCGAACCCGGTTATCAGAACAGAGAGGTTGAATTTAAAAAATCTATTTGAAATATTATTTTCTTTATAAATGACATCTGAATGGGATTTAGTCTAAAGAGACTAGGGTCCGAATAGCGGCTATGAATACCCGGATCCCTTGAAACTAAATCCCATTCGAAAGTCCATTGTGTTAATTTATTTTAGTTAAATTGAAGAAGTTTTTTTACAAACATTATATCATTTCAATTATCTTTCATTTGATACATCATTTTGTCTTACAAACTCGACGATAATATTTGTAAATATTTTTTAATCCCAACCTCTCACTTCTGATACCTGGGTGCGGATAGCCACTTCGGTAACTTAAATGTCTATAAGAGTTTGATAACGCTCTTGATAGAATGAAAATGTGTGCATCATGGGGTTATGGCCACCTCTTCATATAAAGTTAGACTGTATCACCCCGTGGTTATAGCATCACTTTTGATCGAATGAAAATTTGTGCATCATGTGATTACGGCCCCACTCCAAATAAAGTTAGAATGTATCACTCGTGCTTATAGCACCAACCTTAATAGAATGCAAATGTGTGCATTACGTGGTTATGGCCACAGTCTAGATAAAGTGAGAATGTATCACCCCGTGGTTAGAGCACCACTTTTGAAAGAGTGAAAAGGTTTGCCCAACGTGGTTAGCAACCAAATATTTATAGATTGAAAATGTGTTCATCATGTGATAATGGCCTCACTCTTAATAGATTGAAACGTGTTCATCATGTGGTTATGACCCTACTTGATAGAGTGAACAAGTGTGCATCACATGGTTATGAACCCACTTGATAGAGTGAACATGTGTGCATCATGTGGTTATCTTCCCACTCTTGATAGAGTGAAATGTGTGCTCAACGGTGTTACGGCTAAACTTTTTATATAATGAAAATGTGGACACCAAATGGGTTATGGCCCCATGCTAATGAGAGTAAAATGTGTGCACATTATATTTATGGCCCAACTCTTGTTAGAGTAAAATGTGTTCACCACATGTTATTGCCCTTGTTTTGATAGAGTAAAATGTGTGCAACACGTTGTTATGGCCTCACCTTGACAACGCCAAAGAAACAATGTTTAAATGTTATTGTTAGTGATAGTGGTACTATCCTTATTATTTTAATGAGTCATTTGTTAAAGTGATCAATAAAATGGTGCCTGATTGACAACACAATTAAGTGGGACCTCAACAAGTGAGATCTCAACAAGGGGACCTCAACAGGGGGGACCTTAATCGATTTACAGCATTTGTGTTTTTATTTAATGATGATTTTAAAATTATGTGACGTAAAACTCTACAATTTAAAAAAAAAAATGTATACATAAAATAACATAATCTATTTCACTGTGTATTTTCAGCAGTTTTTTTTCTATTAAACGTAATATAACACAATCAATGTCAGACCTATTAAAAAATTGTTCTATAATAATTATACAATAACAATCTAAGTCAATTATTTCCTAACTCAAGTTGGCCCACTTGGATACCAAATTATTATTATGACTTTTAACACTGAGTTACATAAACTGATTTACAATTTTAAAACATAGTTGAAACCTTTAAACCTTTATTATAAACGGGCAAACCTTTAGACAATAATGTTAACACTTTATTTATGTGGGCGTTATAACGGTGCCTTTCCAACCATAATATACAATTTTTGTTTCAAGTGTCCTTGACTTTAGTTCAATGTTCAGTTCAGTTAAAAACTTTAGAAACTTATGGAACGATGATTTGAAGTAGAGACGGGCCGAAAATGATTTTATGCTTTCAGCAAAAGCCGAAACTAGGCCGAAAGTTAAGGAACATTTTTTAGGCCTAAACGGAAAAAGAAACCAAAATCTTAAAGTGATTTTCGGCCGAAACGAAAATGAAAATAAAATCTTAAAGTTACCTTCAGCCGAAACGAAAATGTAAATAAAATCTTAAAGTGGTGTTCGGCCGAAACTCAAGTCGAAGAAAAAACAAAAATATTTATATGTTTTGAAATTCTTTCATGCATACTTTCTACATACATCGATGAGGTAAGGTATCACTATTTCGATTTTCTTAATGAGATCATGGTGAATATTAATAAATAAACATTTCATGAATACTTTGGATTTGACCATTTTAATTTAAAAGTAATTTAAATTTATTTAAAATGTTTATTTTAAGGTAGTATGGTAAGAGAAAATGTGGACCTGTTGGGGTGAGGAAGCATGGCGAAATTCATGAAAATATTCTCTTGTGTACCCTTTTCTTATTTTACTATTATCACAACCTAGAACATATACCTGATACTTCCTACAATAATTATTTAGTCTCTAAGAGAGTCAATAATCACATAGATAGCAATTATTAATGCTATACAAATATCATCATATTATCGTTTGTGTTTTCATAAATAGCTGGCAAGATAAGCCTGTATTAATATTTAGCCCGCTACTAACACACTAGTCTTTCCATGCTCCTTTAATTACTCCGTTCGGCAACCAAACTCCCATAGCCCAATTTGTGGGGCAATTGGTTTTTAACATGGTCTCTGAAAATTGTAGTTCTGACGGGTCTCTCGATGTAGATTCGCAAACGGCATGTAAATTGTCACTACTATCATAAAAGTAAACAGTTTTGTAGTAGGCCTACTACATAATTATAATAAGAACCAGGGAAACATGCATAAGCGTGTTATTTTGTCAATAACAATGTTTATGAGCAGCATTATAATGAATTTCAATAAAACAATGAATTAAAAAAAAGCCAAAATGTACATAATTTTTAAAATATTAATAATGATAATATTAATTGAATTATTGCCGATTCCTTTGATTATTCAATACTATTCACCTTTGACTATAACAAAATTGATGAGCATGATAATGATAAATCAAAATGAATATCACTAATGAAGGAATTGAAATAACCTAATGTCTCAAATTTTGATAATTGAAAATAAAATATAAAAAATTGATATAAATATGATTATTCCATTAGTTTTTCTGCCACAAAATTGTTTACATCTGCCCAGGAATAAAGGAATTATTTTTTTAAAATATAGGATAAGTTACGTCTTCAAACAGCTGTGAGCAATTAATCATATAACATACGATGACAGCAAGACGTCGAGCAATAATGAATATCGGATTGCTGGCAGACAGACAGTCTGACTTCATCTAGCTGAACGAAAACCTCAGTCACTTTCAGCCATATCGCCGAATTTCTCCACAATTTTCAGCCGAAATTAAACTGACTTTTAAAACAAAATATTAACTTTTTAGTTTCGGCCGAAACCGAAACAAGAACAAAAGTAATCAAATGGCAACGTTCGGTGCAAAAACCGAAGTTTAAATTCGGTCAGTCTTTAAATTTGAAGATTTCAATTATTCCTGATATTAATGTCATGAAGAAGCTGGAAAAAGACAACTTTCATGTTATGACTGACATGCCATATTTTGGAATGGGCCAACTTTTATTTTATATACTTCAAGAAGCTGAGGGAGCTTGTGTAAAGGAGTGAGACAAAGTTTACCACCGTTACAGCACAAACCAGGAGACTCGAATTTCCACCTGCAAGCGTGGCAATAGTCACACACAACATCCATAAATCCAGTGCATACTGTTATGTCAGATTCATAATCCATGTTTGCCTCGTACGAAAAACCACAATGGTTTTGTTTTAGCGAAACATGTCGCTTTCGCATTTGTCGCTTTTCATGATTAGTATCGCATCTACAAACAGCGTCCCTGTTAACTTGGGGATTTGCCTGGGAGTATTTAGTGACAGCATCCCTATGTACTTGGGGATTTTCCTTGGAGTATTCAGCGACACCTTCCTTATGTACACGTAGATTTTGCTTATAGTATTTGGCGCAGCGTCACAAAGTTGTCTTTGTCTAGGCGCTTCGGAAAATCTACCACGACGTCTGACACGCCTCTTTATTTCTGGTTTGTCAAAGCTTGGAGAGCTGTAGTGATTAGTCATTTCAGTTTAAATGTTTCTTTCCACTAAGTCAGTATCTTGTGTACTGTTGTGTAGCTTGGAGAGCTGTAGTGATTAGGCATTTCAGTTTAAATGTTTCTTTCCACTAAGTTAGTATCTTGTGTACTGTTGTGTAGCTTGGAGAGCTGTAGTGATTAGGCATTTCAGTTTAAATGTTTCTTTCCACTAAGTTAGTATCTTGTGTACTGTTGTGTAGCTTGGAGAGCTGTAGTGATTAGGCATTTCAGTTTAAATGTTTCTTTCCACTAAGTTAGTATCTTGTGTACTGTTGTGTAGCTTGGAGAGCTGTAGTGATTAGGCATTTCAGTTTAAATGTTTCTTTCCACTAAGTTAGTATTTTGTGTACTGTTGTGTAGCTTGGAGAGCTGTAGTGATTAGTCATTTCAGTTTAAATGTTTCTTTCCACTAAGTTAGTATTTTGTGTACTGTTGTGTAGCTTGGATAGCTGTAGTGATTAGGCATTTCAGTTTCAATGTTTCTTTCCACTAAGTTAGTATCTTGTGTACTGTTGTGTAGCTTGGAGAGCTGTAGTGATTAGGCATTTCAGTTTCAATGTTTCTTTCCACTAAGTTAGCATCTTGTGTACTGTTGTGTAGCTTGGAGAGCTGTAGTGATTAGGCATTTCAGTTTAAATGTTTCTTTCCACTAAGTTAGTATCTTGTGTACTGTTGTGTAGCTTAGGGAGCTGTAGTGATTAGGCATTTCAGTTTAAATGTTTCTTTCCACTAAGTTAGTATCTTGTGTACTGTTGTGTAGCTTGGAGAGATGTAGTGATTAGGCATTTCAGTTTAAATGTTTCTTTCCACTAAGTTAGTATTTTGTGTACTGTTGTGTAGCTTGGAGAGCTGTAGTGATTAGTTATTTCAGTTTAAATGTTTCTTTCCACTAAGTTAGTATCTTGTGTACTGTTGTGTAGCTTGGAGAGCTGTAGTGATTAGTCATTTCAGTTTAAATGTTTCTTTCCACTAAGTTAGTATCTTGTGTACTGTTGTGTAGCTTGGAGAGCTGTAGTGATTAGGCATTTCAGTTTAAATGTTTCTTTCCACTAAGTTAGTATTTTGTGTACTGTTGTGTAGCTTGGAGAGCTGTAGTGATTAGGCATTTCAGTTTAAATGTTTCTTTCCACTAAGTTAGTATCTTGTGTACTGTTGTGTAGCTTGGAGAGCTGTAGTGATTAGGCATTTCAGTTTAAATGTTTCTTTCCACTAAGTTAGTATTTTGTGTACTGTTGTGTAGCTTGGAGAGCTGTAGTGATTAGTCATTTCAGTTTAAATGTTTCTTTCCACTAAGTTAGTATTTTGTGTACTGTTGTGTAGCTTGGATAGCTGTAGTGATTAGGCATTTCAGTTTCAATGTTTCTTTCCACTAAGTTAGTATCTTGTGTACTGTTGTGTAGCTTGGAGAGCTGTAGTGATTAGGCATTTCAGTTTCAATGTTTCTTTCCACTAAGTTAGTATCTTGTGTACTGTTGTGTAGCTTGGAGAGCTGTAGTGATTAGTCATTTCAGTTTAAATATTTCTTTCCACTAAGTTAGTATCTTGTGTACTGTTGTGTAGCTTGGAGAGCTGTAGTGATTAGGCATTTCAGTTTAAATGTTTCTTTCAACTAAGTTAGCATCTTGTGTACTGTTGTGTAGCTTGGAGAGCTGTAGTGATTAGGCATTTCAGTTTAAATGTTTCTTTCCACTAAGTTAGTATCTTGTGTACTGTTGTGTAGCTTGGAGAGCTGTAGTGATTAGTCATTTCAGTTTAAATATTTCTTTCCACTAAGTTAGTATCTTGTGTACTGTTGTGTAGCTTGGAGAGCTGTAGTGATTAGTCATTTCAGTTTAAATGTTTCTTTCCACTAAGTTAGTATCTTGTGTACTGTTGTGTAGCTTGGAGAGCTGTAGTGATTAGTCATTTCAGTTTAAATGTTTCTTTCCACTAAGTTAGTATCTTGTGTACTGTTGTGTAGCTTGGAGAGCTGTAGTGATTAGGCATTTCAGTTTAAATGTTTCTTTCCACTAAGTTAGTATCTTGTGTACTGTTGTGTAGCTTGGAGAGCTGTAGTGATGAGGCATTTCAGTTTAAATGTTTCTTTCCACTAAGTTAGTATCTTGTGTACTGTTGTGTAGCTTGGAGAGCTTTAGTGATTAGTCATTTCAGTTTAAATGTTTCTTTCCACTAAGTTAGTATCTTGTGTACTGTTGTGTAGCTTGGAGAGCTGTAGTGATTAGGCATTTCAGTTTAAATGTTTCTTTCCACTAAGTTAGTATCTTGTGTACTGTTGTGTAGCTTGGAGAGCTGTAATGTTGAGGCATTTAAGTTTAAATGTTTCTTTCCACTAAGTTAGTATCTTGTGTACTGTTGTGTAGCTTGGAGAGCTGTAATGATGAGGCATTTCAGTTTAAATGTTTCTTTCCACTAAGTTAGTATCTTGTGTACTGTTGTGTAGCTTGGAGAGCTGTGGTGATTAGGCATTTCAGTTTCAATGTTTCTTTCCACTTAGTTAGTATCTTGTGTACTGTTGTGCAAGTGACATTCGGCTTCTGTCAATCGTTGCAAGCATAAAACAGGTTGCATAGATAACTTGTCCGTTGCCATTACTCCAAGTAAACACTACACAATAATATTACGCCATTTACCTTTAAGCGGTGCAAGCATACAACTGGTTGCATAGATAACTTTTTGTCCGCTTCCATTACTCCAAAAAACACTCCACAATAATAATACGTCATATCCCTTTGTTACACAATACCTCACAAGATACAATGCATAATAGATGAAACAACACATATAATCTATACACAACGCGCAATCACAATAGTTTGTTGTTAATTTTATTTATGTATCTCATATAAGCAATCAAACTAATTCTGCTCCCTCAATTGTGACAGTTCCAGCTAAAGTTTCGAAATGAAAACTACTTAACTTTTGTAATTTAGATGTACGAAATAAGCATGTCAAATTTCAGGCTGCTATCTCCTGAGGAAGTTGGAGAATTAGTGATGAGTGAGTCAGTCAGTGAGAGCTTTGCAAAGTATAGATAACACACAAAAATGAAATAGGGCACTCGGCCCTAAAGAGATGTATATTATGAGTTTAGTACACTTTAGTATTTGATTATTGGTAATCAAGAATATGTGTACTAAGTTTGGTCAAGATCAATCTATTCATGTTGGAGTACAAAGCATATTGATATGTATTAGGTTTATATTAGGAAAAATTAAATGGGCCCCCCGGCCCCACAGGGATGGATTGTATGTGTTAATTATCTTTCGGTATTTGGATATGGATAATCAAATGTATGCACATTAAGTTTGCTTCAGATCCAGCTATTCAAGTAGCAAGCATTTGTTGATCATATTATTTATAAAGCTAATACGACACCGTTAAATGACTGTTGCTAAAACATGCGGGTTAACATGACAAAGAATATAGGGATAAATGAGAACTGAAAATGACAGTCTTCCATTCTAATCTAGTTAGAAGTTTAGATAACTGGGTGGCCAGCTCTAATACAGAAGAAATATTCGAAGGACTTAATGACTTATTGAGCCGCAATAAGTTATTACTTAATATGAACAGGGATGCAGTTAAAGTGTCATAATGCAAACAAACAAAAAATACGAGGACGTATTTCATTCAAATAGATAATACAACTAATAAATCACCTTGACATGTAAGGTTAACAACAAAAGTTAGGTCATTTCCTTTGCTAGCGGGTGGTGCCAAAATATTGGGAGATCGCTTCAAAAAATTAAGAAGTCGATCTGCAGAGGTTGGAGTAATTGGCCCTTGTTTTATATGCGGACAGGTGGGACAACTAAAGACCAACTGCCGTCAATGTTATGATAGGGGAACAACACAGACAAGACCTAGAGATAAGAGGGACAGACAAAGTTATAGGTATAGCAGTCAGACTGGATATAATGTAAATAAATATCAAATGCCCAGACAGGAGACTAAGTGAATAGGAACGAAATACAACTGAATGGATAAAACACACGGTTCTAAGAGGTGGGAAAGAAAGGTACATATAGGCTAACGTATGTGCGAAATGCATTGTGTTGGTAGTGTGGACGAGGTACGTAAAAAGTTAACAGAAAGGTTAAAAATTGCAATTTTTATTTTTAGGAGGGATGTTCATATACTTCGTGTAACAGGTTATGCACTAGTGGTTGGCAGAAAGAGTCTGGTATCGGACAATGCAATAAATGATAGGGCGTATGAATGTAAACTTATTAACGGGAAGATAAAGACTTATCAAACAGCTTTCATCAATATTGACATCCCTTATTAGAGTGGAAGATTTTAGGCCGCTCTTTTTTAGAATTAAGTAACGGATATTGTATTAGGAATTATAATGGAAGAAGATTACAGATCCGCAAGGCATGACGGTAGTGCAGATACCAGAGCACAAGCTAAAAGAGATTTATCTGGCGATAGACCCATGAAAAATGCAATCATAATTATTCCCACAATATTAAAGAACACAAAGTTAGCAGATGATCAATCCAGTGATAAGGGGTTAAAGAAATACTGGAAAAAAGCTGAAAGTATTTGTGTCGAGCACACAAAACAGGGATAAATCACTTACGAGAAAGGGGAACAAATTTAATCCGAGTATTTACCTATTACATTGGTATTGGGATAGAGAAAAAATTAGATGGGCCTGTATCATAACGTAGGAGAATTTTTTATACATCTCATGCTTCAGTAGTAGCGGGACGTATGTCTGTTAGGAGGAATAAACATACAAATTGTCCCGAGTATTTTAGGCCGAATATAAGAAAAGATATTTAAAATTGAGTAAAAACATGTCCTGTTTGTCAAAAAGCTCGTAAGTCAGATATGTTAACCCTTCAGAGTTGGGTAAAATAAAAGTTATTGGTGTACCGTTTCCGAAAGTTGCTATTGACATTGTGAGACCCCTCCAACTAAGTTCACAAAAGAACAGGTATAATTTATTTTAATGTCATGATTATGTCTCTTTTCATACCCCTAGGCTGGGGTACCACGCTAAATAAGACGTGTTATTATTATTATTATTATATCATGATATTGATTGATATGGCCACTCGATGGCCAGAAGCCATTTCCCTGAATAATATAACAACACAAGATATTCATGAGTCTCTAGTGTGCATATTCTCCAGAATGAGGTTCCAGGAGGTTATACTATCAGAAACTGGTCTACAATTTTCGTCGGATGTGTACGAACTCGTGTGTTAAAGAAAGGGTTACAAGACACAAAATGTAACACAAGAATGAAGGCGGTCGAAAATAAGAAATACTATGACCGCAATACAGTTGTTAAGGGTATTCAAGAGGATGATCAAATGAAAACAAAAAAGGTAATTACACTAGCATTATACACAGAAGGTCTATTAAAAGTAATACAGAAAGTGTCGAGATATATTATCGAAATACAAAAAGAAAAGTGTCATAAAGCCTATCCCCTGAACAGAGTTACCAAATATTTTGACAGGAATAACTGTACAGATACTAACAGTAACAAAGATAGCATAATGTATGGCGCAATCGAAACATTTATAACAGAAGAATAAACTGAAGACACACTCATCAGTGGTAATGATATCAATGTACCTGTTATTAAACATAATGATACCACAGTGATTGATATTAATACAGATCTAAGTGATACTTAGAAAGCTGAAGTTAATGAAATATTACATGAGTTTATAGACATAATTTCTGATATTGTTGGAAAGACATTCGCCGGAATTAATAAAATAGAATTACTACATAGCAAACCAATAACACTAAGGCCGTACACCGTACCTCTACATATGGTAGATCATTTAAAGGATGAATTGAATACAATGTTAAACCTTGGAATAATAGAAGAGTCCAAAATCTGCGTATTGCTCTCCTCTGGTGTTAATTAAAAAGAAAGACGTCTCTATTCAGACACAAGTTGATGATAGATAGCGTAACGCTATAACGAAAGCAGTAGCTGAAATTATGCCGAATCAGGAGAAAATGTTAGTTCAGTTGTATAAAGCAAAATATTTTATCCAAGTTAAACCTAAAAAAGAGATACTGGCAGATTCCCCTGCATAATAAGATGAAAGAATACACAGCTTTTCAAGGCTCTGATGGGCTGTATCAATATAACTATTTCTCATTTGTCCTAGAAACTGCCCCAGCAACATTTAATAAAATAGTTAGGAAACTATTTACAAATATAAAACTTGTAAGTACATATTTTGATGGCATCTGCATCTACACATATGACTGGGAAACACACTTGAATGTCACCAGACATGTTTTTAACATTCTTAAAAATGCAGGTATACAGTTAAATTCCCCAAGTTAAAGATTGTGGAACAATCAATGGAGTTCCTGAGCACATAGTAGGAGCAGGTTTATTGAAACCTTTTACTAACAATTTAAATTAAGTGTTAAGAATTGATCCGCCTAGAAATAAGAAACAAGTAAGAGGTTTAGTAGGTCTGATTTCATATTACAACAAATTCATTCCAAAGTTTTCAACACTAACTGCACCTGTGACTTACCTCACTAAGAAGGGTAGACCTAACAATATTCGTTGGATGGAAGAATGCTAACAGGCATTGGAAGCTATACAAAAGTACTTTAATATTGGTCTTCTAGTTGTTCTACCAGACAATAATGACCAGTTCATAGTTCAAACAGGCGCCTCGACTAGAGGCATGTCTATTACGGAATAGAAACAGCATCCTTCATCCAGTTAAGTACATAAGTCGTAAACTCATGGATAGGGAAATGAGATATTCAACAATAGAAAGGGAATGATTTGCCATACAATGGAGCATTATAAATTGGCTTATTATTTAATGGGTGCGAGATTTATTCATCAATGTATTCACCAATCATTAAAATATCTAAACACTGCTAAATGCGGTAATTCAAGAGTCACCAGATGGGATTTCACTTTACAGGAATTTAAATTTGACATTTAATATATCAAGGGAGAACAAAACCCTATTGCAGATTGTTTATCCTGGCAGTAGTGAGGGAAAAAGAAATATAATTATGCATTGTAATAATATTTTGTATAGTTAAAATCATAACATAAAAAGGCGAATGTGATCCCTGTGTTAGGGGAAGGAAAGAATATTGTATTTGATAAAATGTTGTTATGTAAATGAATTACTGTGTTTTGTGAGCAAAGGTTGCTCAAATGTTGATATCTTTACAGAGATATGTGACGGTAATTAACATAAATTAGTAGATAAAATGAGCCATGGATGCTCCCGTTTTTTTTTATATTAATGCAGAAATTTGAAATGAAAATGTATCACAAGTTGTTGTGATCAGGGTTTGCTCAACATGTTTAGTGTTACTAAGAGATGTATTGATGATGAATCAGTATGTAGTGTGTTGTTACAGAAAGCTCTAATGAAAATAAATAACAAAGTAATGTGACTAAAGGTTGTCCAGATTTGGAGAGCCAGGAGTGCTCTGATATTAAGATTGAAACAAATGTTAAATTAGTCAAAGAGAGCTCTGCCAGCTCTACAGGTTCATCGGTTTATGATTTTCTAGAGTTAGTGAGTTTTCAAGTCAATGATTTGGAGAGCCAGGAGTGCTCTGATATTAAGATTGAAACAAATGTTAAATTAGTCAAAGAGAGTGCTGCCAGCTCTACAGGTTCATCGGTTTATGATTTTCTAGAGGTAGTGCGTTTTCAAGTCGATGATTTGGGAGGTGAAGCTTTTGTTTTTATAGTTAAAAATCAATATGTTACAATTAGCTATGACCATGATTGCTCGAAAATTTTTAATTCGTATGATTTTATTCATGAGATTTATTGATTCATTGTGTAAAAATGTTAAACTAGGTATTTTAAATTGAAAGTTCCTTATGAATTGTGACTACAGGTCAAAAGACCATCCAGAAGGATGCCCGATGATAATTAATATGTTGAAGCGTGGAGTTGTTAAATCCACGGACAAAAGGAAGGTCCCGCCATATGTACACTCGTCATATAAGAGCAAATAGAAGCTGCTTATAGTTATTGGGAGGTGGGGGTGGTCATCTCCCACATGTTATAATGTTATATACTTTTGTGTTTTTCTAGTGATGGTCAGGGATTCTTTAAATATACTTTATTGATGATATGAATTAGATTATTTTAGTTATAATTACAAATTTAGTATGGATATTTTTGCATTAGCCCAGTTATGTGAAATATAAATATATTTTTTTTATTGGTTGAATTTCAATAATACGAAAAAAAGAAGAATTTTAATGTTGTCCTTTAATGGTTTAATTTTTTTATGGTCCGTACATGCATTTTAACTCTTCAATTGTAACTAAATTATGTACGAATGATTGGTTTTATTAATTGCGGTGCATCATAACCCTGTTAGATTTTCAGTGATACCAAAATACGATTTTTAGGTAAGGACCATTTTGTTCATCTAAATGTTCGTAATTGATGATGTTCATGGGAATTTTTTGTGTGGGTGTCGCTTTAACTTCCTGAGTTAAATCTTGAATTGGAGGGGGGGGGGGATATGTCAAGTATGTGAGAACATTGATAAATTTTGCGACTGAAAATTTTGTTAATTAGTTAATGAACGTTCTCCCCGCGCTTAAGTCTTTTATTTAGTGAACGTTCTCCCCATGCTTGACTCTTTTATTTAGTGAACGTTCTCCCCGTGCTTGAGTCTTTTATTTAGTGAACGTTCTCCCCGTGCTTGAGTCTTTTAGTTAGTGAACGTTCTCCCCATGCTTGACTATTTTAGTTAGTGAACGTTCTCACCGTGCTTGACTCTTTTAGTTGGTGAACGTTCTCCCCTTGCTTGACTCTTTTAGTTAGTGAACGTTCTCCCCGTGCTTGACTCTTTTAGTTGATGAAAGTTCTCCCCGCACTCGAGACTTTTAGGTACGGAACGTTCTGCCCGTGCTGAGTATTTTAGTTAGTGAACGTTCTCCCCGTGCTGAGTCTTTTAGTTAGTGAACGTTCTCCACGTGCTTGTGTCTTTTATTTAGTGAATGTTCTCCCCATGCTTGAGTCTTTTATTTAGTGAACGTTCTCCCCATGCTTGAGTCTTTTATTTAGTGAACTTTCTCCCCATGCTTGAGTCTTTTAGTTAGTGAACGTTCTCCCCGTGCTGAGTCTTTTAGTTTGTGAACGTTCTCCCCGTGCTGAGTCTTTTAGTTAGTGAACGTTCTCCCCGTACTGATTCTTTTAGTTAGTGAACGTTCTCCCCGTGCAGAGTCTTTTAGTTAGTGAACGTTCTCCCTGTGCTTGAGTCTTTTAGTTAGTGAACGTTCTCCCCGTGCTTGAGTCTTTTAGTTAGTCAACTTTCTCCCCGTGCTGTGTCTTTTAGTTAGTGAACGTTGTCCCCGTGCTGAGTCTTTTAGTTAGTGAACGTTCTCCCCGTGCTGTGTCTTTTAGTTAGTGAACGTTGTCCCGTGATGAGTGTTTTAGTTAGTGAACGTTCTCCCCGTGCTGTGTCTTTTAGTTAGTGAACGTTGTCCCCGTGCTGTGTCTTTTAGTTAGAGAACGTTGTCCCCGTGCTGTGTCTTTTAGTTAGTGAACGATCTCACCGTGCTTTAGTTTTTAGTTAGTGAACGTTCTCCTCTTGCTTGACTCTTTTAGTTAGTGAACGTTCTCCCCGTGCTTGACTCTTTTAGTTTATGAATGTTCTCCCCGCACTCGAGACTTTTAGTAAGTGAACGTTCTCCCCGTGCTGAGTCGTTTAGTTATTGAACGTTCTCCCCGTGCTGAGTCTTTTAGTTAGTGAACGTTCTCCCCGTGCTGAGTCTTTTAGTTAGTGAACGTTCTCCCCGTGCTGAGTCTTTCAGTTAGTGATTGTTCTCCCCGTGCTGAGTCTTTTAGTTAGTGAACGTTCTCCCTGTGCTGAGTCTTTTAGTTAGTGAACGTTCTCCCCTTGCTTAAGTGTTTTAGTTAGTGAACGTTCTCCCCGTGCTTGAGTCTTTTAGTTAGTGAACGTTCTCCCAATGCTGTGTTTCTTAGTTTGTGAACGTTGTCCACATGCTGAGTCATATAGTTAGTGAACGTTCTCCTCGTGCTTGAGTCTTTTAGCTAGTGAACGTTCTCCCCGTGCTTGAGTGTTTTAGTTAGTGAACGTTCTCCCCACTCTCGAGTCTTTAAGTTAGTGAACGTTCAACCCGTGCTTGAGTCTTTTAGTTAGTGAACGTTCTCCCCGTGCTTGACTCTCTTAGTTAGTGAATGTTCTCCCCTGTGCTTGAGTCTTTTAGTTAGTAAACGATCTCTCCATGCTTGAGTTTTTAGCTAGTGAACGTTCTCCCCATGCTTGAGTCTTTTAGTTAGTGAACGTTCTCCCCGTGCTTGACTATTTTAGTTGGTGAACGATTTTCCCTTGCTTGACTCTTTTAGTTAGTGAATGCTCTCCCCGTGCTTGACTCTTTTAGTTAGTGAACGTTCTCCCCTTGCTTGACTCTTTTAGTTAGTGAACGATCTCCCCGTGCTTGACTCTTTTAGTTGATGAATGTTCTCCCCGCACTCGAGTCTTTTAGTTAGTGAACGTTCTCCCCGTGCTGAGTCATTTAGTTAGTAAACGTTCTCCCTGTGCTAAGTCTTTTAATTAGTGAACGTTCTCCCCGTGCTTGAGTCTTTTAGTTAGTCAACGTTCTCCCCGTGCTTGACTCTTTTAGTTAGTTAATGTTCTCCTCCGTGCTTAAGTCTTTTAGTAAGTGAACTTTCTCCCCGCGCTTGACTCTTTTAGTTAGTGAACATTCTCCCCGTGCTTGAGTCTTTTAGTTAGTGAACGTTCTCCCCGCGCTTGACTTTGTGAAGTATTTTTCATCTGATTATTACGTATTGTCTTGACGGTATTGTGACGTAAGTTTTAGTCGCGTGGCAGTCGTGAATAGAACTTTGTGGAAGTAGGTTTTGTATTTTTTATGTCTTAAAACGAGCTGCCTAAAATTCATGTGTTTATGCGTAAGCAAATACTTAAATATTAAAGTTACAAATATTACTAAAAGTTCTTCAGATTACACGTCGATAGTAAGAATAGTATGACGTATGCAACGTGTGAAAGAATTTGACGAATCAATAAATCCAAGTAGACTTATGTGTTTACAGTGATATCATATGAAATGATATAATATGATAAGCCAAAGATATTATTTAATTAATAAGATAAAATATGATATATCAAATGATTTGATATTATTTGAAATGATATGATATTAATAATTTAACCTTAAAGTTCTCCAAAAAATGGTTTCAAAATGAAATTATTCAAAAAACAAATATCTTTACCTTTGATGTAATATTTGATATGAGTTCATTGCCGATCCAAAAGTCTCCATCCAATGACCCAAATCCATTTTTATAGTCATTCCAGTTTCTGGTGAAGTTTTCTTTGCCATTGACACGCCTCTGGAAAAATATTCTCATGAATTATTTTTTTTCTTCTGGATTCTCTATTAAAAGAAATCTACTACTTGAGTTATTCAGAAGTATTATGTATATTGTTTGATTGGATATTTTGTTAAAAATTTGTTTTAAAAAATATATTTTGTTTAAGTAAATATATTTTTCTATTAAAAAAGGCATCAATGTTATTTATTAAAATGTACATTTTGATTAAACATTTAAATGTAATAATTTTTGATTTACTATTACTATAATTAAAACAATCAGAGATACTCTAAGCCAAAATTTTATTTGAATTTACTTGTATGATGATCCAGCCACCACCGTCTGTTTCTGTATCACACAGAACTTGTTTTTTGTTGTCTAGTGACGTGATCACTTTTGAACCATTTGCACTTGTCATTCCTTTCTCACATTTTAACTGATGACAGTGTTAAAAATATGAAGTAACATGTTTGTCAGTAAAATACACTTTTTAAAAAAAAATTTGAAACAATGTTAAATGTTTTAAATGTAGTTGAAAGAAAATAATTACATAATTGTTTCTTTGTTTAAAATAAAATAACATTCAACATTAGTTTTTGTTTTCTTAATGTCTTGAAATTCAAAAAAAAAAATTTTCATTTTAATATCTCGCGTATTTTTCTCCCCTACACATTCTTAATGATAATTGAGATTAAAAATGGATTTCTTACAAGTTGTCCTTGTGAATGATTATCTCCAGATATGTTGTACTTGTCGGCTGTTAGGTTATTACACTTAGAGTTCGTTGTTAAGTTCACTAATAGTGATTCTATTGTTCTCTGATTAATTTTCAAGTCTTCCAGATTTTCCTTAACTTCAGACAAGGTTTGATTTGACATATTTCTGAAATCAGTACTTTTAAAATTTTCATTTAGTCTTTTCTTCAAATCATTCAATGAAATATTCACTTCATCAACTTTTGCAAAAACGTCATTTATTTTTGTTGTTAATATTGTAAACTTTTGGTCAACTTGGTTTTTGATGAGTCGAGACATTGCTTTTTCATATGCTTTTATCATCTCTTGTTTCATTAGTTCGTTAAAACTTGTGTTTATTTCATTAGGAGAGCATTTTAAAAGCTTTGAATCATTGACTAAGACTTTAACTCCGTCAACTTGTTCAATGATATCGTCCATTCGTCTCTCTAAGTTTGATAACTTTGAGTCAATATTGCTTTGTATTATAGCACCAATTGTTTGATGACATTGTCCTATGATGTCTTTATTGTTTAGTTCATTAATATTTGTGTTTGTTTCCTTAGTTGTATACTTGATATCTTCAATTTTACTTGACATTTGATTCATGAATAATTCAAGTTGTGTACGAAGCTTCAGTTCCAAGTCAGAAAGTTTTTGTTCAAAATTATTTTCTTTAGTTTCTCCTGAAATTGTCCGAGGCTTTTTAACTTGCATTGAAATTTCATCTGCATTGATTAAATAAGGATTACCTAATGTAAAACCAAATTCATTTCCTTTATTCATCAAACTGGTATGGGATGTTAATTTCTTCATAATTGCTCCAGATTTATCAAATATTTTGTGTTCAATAGCAATTTGAGATTTGACGTAAATATCAGCTTCTCTTTCATTAGAGTTCATTGGTAATATTATTTTTTCAACATGTTCGATTCCCTGGGATGAGTTTTTAAACTGAATCTTACAAACAAACGCAGTTAGAGAACAGTTGGATAGGTCAGAAAAGTACACATGAAATTCACCATGCTCCTTTGACATTGACCCAATAACTGTTGTGTTATTCCCAGTGTGAGCTTGGATTTCTGAGTTTACAGCTAACATGCTGGCCAGAAGTTGTTCATTTTTTAAATAATAAATATCCATTTTGATAAGGCTCGCCATAGTTGCGTCGCTTATTGTGTCAGCTTGACATTGAAGAAGACCACAATATGTTTGATTTTTAATCAAATATTCTCTTCTGTCCATGGTAAACTCAAAACCTGGAATTTAAGTGATCCATATTAATTTTTTTTTTAAAATAACAATGAATTTTCAATAGGGGACTTTGTTTTATATGTTAATGTGAAGTTGTGGCTTGTAATGTAGTAGTTGTTAAACTTGATCATTTATTTTTTTTGTAATAGAAATACCTTATTTGATAAAAAAAATGTTTTATAATGGTGAATTATCTTTTCTTGTTACCGCCAAGTATTAGACTTAGTGGCGTAGCCAGGGGAATGCTGGGGTTGCAGACCGAACCGGGTAACACCATTTCAGGGGGTGACACCAGATTGAAACATATTATATTTACAGAGCACACACTGCACGGTCAACAGAATTTTATAAAAGTATAACCGATAACACGTACACTTTCGACACGTGAAATGTATTCAAATACTTGCTTTATTAAAAGTTCAAGGTTGATACGTCAGAAATGAGGTTATCTTATAATTAGTTCAGAAAAACACCGTTTTGAACATGAAACAAAGTCCGATTGAAGTGTTCAGTAACTTTTATAAGTTACACTCTTTTGTCGAAAATACTGCATGTTTGACATTTTTCGACATTATTTTCTTTCTTAGCTGTATACACTCATCAATGGAATGTTTCAAGTGAATACACTGGAATGTCATTGAAAAGACTGTCAACAACACGTTGGAGGGGTCATAATGCTCTTGTTGAAACAGTAAGCGATGAGTTTGATTAATATGTTTAGGCGATTGAAGTTATGTGTGATACTCTTGAACATTTGGATGCAAGAGGTAAAGCACAAGGTCCTTTATATTAACATCTGTGATTTTAAGTTCATCTGCTACCTTTAACTTTGGGCAGACCTATTTGAGGAAGTTAATCTTACACACCAGCATCTGCAAACTGAAGGCTTTACTGTGGACAATGGGGCGACCAACCAGAGAAATTAAGAATGTTTTGCACTAGAAGCGCGGTCACTTTATGGAACTTGCTATTTAAAAGGCATTTTTAAAATCAGAGCAATAGGAAATGTTGGTAGCGAGTATTTTAAGGTTTAAGAAGAGAATGACACTAAAACAATTAATAGATGAGTGACTCTCTCTGTGAGAAGCAAGGAGTAGGAAGATGCTGGAGGGTATTGATCGCTTTCATTCTGAACTCCAGATCAGATCATCCGAATTCAAGGTAGTAGCTGATATGTTTATGGCTGTTTAACTCAAACGTCTGCTATCAGCAAGTGAAGAAAATTTGTTGGTGTCCGTTCCATAAATTAACCACTTTCTAAGATACGTTGTAAACATATGAACGTTTAAAATATTTATCAACAATAGAATACAATCAAATGCAGCTGATATTGAATTTTACAAAGTCATGAACTGGTCAGTATTTGATGATTTGAAAATCTTGAAAAAATGGGACTTCATGTCATCGGATCTATTCAAACCTAGGCTTATCAATAATATTTCCGATTCACATTAAGGGAATAAAGTTTTTCTGATCTGGATCTAATCTATTGAAAGTGATCGTTAAAGAATATTGATTTCGATCAAATGATTTACCGATCTGCAGCTTCGAAAACCAGGAATGGATATTTAAGAAAGGCTATAATTTAAAGTTAATACAGTTCTTAAATACAATTACATCTTGATTATTAATTAAATTGTTTTCATTCTTGTTATTGTCATACTGTCGACTTATTTTAACAAGAAGAAATACATCGTTGAAGGGGGGGGGGTTGGGGTCTGACACCTTTAGTTTACCGCACCGGGTAACACCAACCAAACTACGCTACCGATTAGACAAATTAAACTAATAAAAATAGTTTTAAATTGTGTTTTTCACATATAACTAATGAGATAAAACTTTTCATATCCTTAAATTGCAATAACGCAATAATTTGACATCGAATAAATTTAGTTTGTCACAAAACTTTTTATCAAATTAAACACGTCTTAACTGTAACATAATATGTAAACATAAATAAAGGATTGATTTAGATCTGCACGATCACAAGATATCTCATTGCAAGATTTATTTTTTGACGTATCTATTGTATGTAATAAAGTGCTGTGAATTATATTATTAGGCTTTATCACTTCCTGAAGAGAGAGAGAAACAAATGAGAATGAGGAGGGGGTATTGGAATGAATCAATCATTCAATTGCAGCGAAAGGCCATACACATTATTAATTAACAATATTACCAACATGCATTGTCAGATCGATGTTATAAGTTTGTTACAGTCACTTTTTCAATTTCAGGATGTTTGTGAAAGGAGACTAAGGGAAGCTAGCTCAAAAAGATAATGGGATATCAATGCTTAGCGCCTTTAAAGGTTGCGAACATCAGAGTATAAGCGCTATCAAAAAAAGGAGGAATACGGAAGATCTAATTTAACCAGGAGTCAAGGTTCTCCTTCTAGAAAGCTTGACGGAAATAAAATGATCGCGTCAACTGCCATCCTCCCATTTAGCCCACAAAACTTCCACTTGTAACACAGAACGCTGTCGTTTCTAAAGAACTATTTACACTCAGATATTCGAACACATAAGTATTGACATCAAATGATTTCTTTTTTACGTTGATAAGGGCGTTTGGCTGACGTGTCCTATTAATTAACCTGTCTTCCATTTCAAGCCTAAACATTTATACTCTGACACACATAAAATATTTAAATAAAACAAACAATCTTGAAATATTTTTTTTAAACCATTTCATTAAAATATGCGTCTGTTTTGTCCAATATTTTATAAATAATTTATTGTATTACTATTATTTTTTTTTATGAAGCCAGCTGCTTTACAAAAACAAGAAAGTATTTTAAAGTTCCAATCGAAAAATTGTTTTTGCTCATCGTAAAATTAAATGGATCAACTTTTTTTTTGTATTGATTTCCTTGTTATTTTGTTACAAAAATGTATTATAATCATATACATATTATTTAAAGGATTATATATCATTGTAAGTCAGGTTATAATTAATGTTATTAAAAAAAATCTTTCCACTTTTGAAGAAACAAAATATAAATACTACTATGCATCATATATATATATAATGTTCCTATTATATTAGAATATTCAAAAACTAAAATATAATAACCCTAATATAAAGTCAATCTACACATTTGACTTATGCTGACAAGACATGCTATACATTTGACTTACCCTATCAAAATATTTTATACATATTGACTTACCCTGACAAGGAAGTGTCACCATGAAGAAGAGTACTAGGGAACAACATAGATTGAAAATCATTTTATTTTCTATAAGTGTTGATCTCAGTATTAGAAATTCATCAAGTTAGTTCAAGCTGCACTCAATTTATTCTCTGTTTGAACAGAAAACTTCAGCAATGACACAAACTGTCTAATGAAAGAATATGGATTTGAGAGACATGAGACTACATAATATATACAGTATCCTCGGTTCTCATTGGTTAATAAGATGAACCATTGACATCATGTTTTGCTCCATTCCTTCAAGATGCCAAGGACACATGCCAGATATGGGGTAACGTTTTGAAACATTTAGATAACAAGGTGGGCGGAAACATCACGAGGTAACAAATTTGCAACTACAACATTTCTGTGGACAAACAGGCGATTTTTAAAGTAGGTTTTGTGAATTGTTTTGTAATGTCACGTGACGACCTAAACACGAACAATGGACACAAAAAAGATAAATATAATGGCGTGAGATATTTGGTTTCATGGGTCTGCTGACAGTAAGGCATGGTACGGGCATTCTATGGACTGAAACTTTTCAAAATATAAAATTCATTTTGTCTTGGAACAGCTACTTTCTGGGCTGAACGTTGATCAAACAATAGAATTTCAAAAATAGCAATGTGTACTGCAAAGGGCAGACTTGTTAAATCAAAAAGCCTTAGGATATGCATTTTAGGAAAATATGACTACGTAAACACAGTGAAGAGGGAATTCATGTGTTGATCATAAAAACAAACACACGTCATGTTAGGTTCATTTTAAATATGTCATGGACACTTATCGGAAACTAACCAAACAAGTAAATAACAAGGGGGCGTATCTGTCACGTGGTTACATCAACTGTGGAAGTAGTCTATATCTGTGAAGAAAACAAACGACGTATAAAGCACATGTTCTTAGTCTGGAGGGTTCTGTTGTTGTGAATAGGGGCTCAATTCATTTTTGTAACATTTATATTCTTTAATTCAGATACATTCAAACATCAATGACGTCACAAGATATTTCGTTGAGCTAAATCGAAATACACGTAGAAGTGTCTGTTTGATTTTACCACCATGACCTAAGCCGAAATTAATATGACCTCGAGGTAGCAAAATTTTGAATTGATTTTGCCTATATCCTATATTTTTTTCTATAAAAGAGATTCTCCTATATACGAGATTTCCTTCAATTTGTTTTTTTTCCAAACAGCAGTGCATTTCCTAGATCTTAGGATATATAAGTTACCCCCCCCCCCTCTTCGGAATTGGTTGGATTAATGTTGATATGAAATGAGGTTTAAGATTATTTGTCATTAAATTTCCTTACCTAGGTAGAGAAGAACCTATTGACATTGGGGACAAAGAGATTTTTAAAAAAATGTCTTTAACCAGAACTTTTGAGTCTAATTATGTTGTGTTTTGAATAGTCCATAAACTCGTCTGAATAGGTGAGCTAAAGAGTGAAATTAAAAATTGGTTTGGTGTCACAGATCAATAGTGAGATATAATTTAAAAACAAATCCTTAAGTTTCTTGAAATTTACTCTCACAACAAAATGTTTTCATAATTGGAATTCAATGATTAAAGTGTTTTCTTTTGTTTTGTAGATTGCACGTTTTTTTTCGTTTAACAGTTGTGAAAAAAAGTAGCCATTAAATTATTTGTATGAGTAAATGTTCATGAAAATAATATTGTGTGAAGTTTTTTCTTTAAATCCTTTTTTATTTCTTTCAAGAAATTTATTATGCAATCTATGTTTACAATAGCATTCTTCTTAGACTCTCACTAGTTTAAGACCTCATGGCACAAAGCCAGTGTTGGTGATTGTCTTGTAATGGAACGACGCAACAAAACAAACTCAGTTAACAAGATGACATAAATAGAGTCAAACTGGAGAGATTTGGTTTCAGGGTTACGACAAAACGCTGTACGTTCGTAGTTTTTAAACCAGAGGCGTAGCTGCAGTGTTTTGTGCCTGGGTACCATATTCATTTTAAAGAGATTTTCTTTTAATTTTCAACTCTCAAAAACATTTGTTTCATCTATAAAAAAAAATGTCAATACACAATTTTACGCGCCACTTAGTATGGCACCCAGTTAGATCTGCCCCCCCCGACCCCTCAGCTACGCCTCTGCTTTAATGATATGAGTTGCTCTCCAAAACAAAACAACACAAAGAAAATAACAACAACAAAAAAACAGACTTCAAAAATGTTGGTCAACATTATATTTAAAAACAAATCGTGTAAATATTTCTTTAAAAAACACAAGTTATAAAACTTACAATGTATTAAATTATAAGTGGGAGTAAAATTAAGACTACAGTCTTAAACAAAAACAAAAGAATATAAATAAAACCACAAAAAAACAAACCCACGCATGTTTTATTTACATCCAGTACACTAATAAAGGATACAAAAAAAAAAAAGAAAATACAATGTAATCATTTATTATGTCTTAATGCATCAATGGGAATTTTCAAGTCAAATTAAGTAGTCATTGTTTTTTCTACACGACTTTTTTAAAAATAAATTCTTAAAATAGTTTACAGTGTGTAATTCTTTATTCATATGTTATTTATTCCAATATGGAATTTTTGGTTAGCAGTTGTATTGTTGATCATTAAATAATTGATAAGTATTACACTGTTAGAGTATAATTATATATTGTGCTGCATTCAAATCATTTCTTTTTAGACGACTAAACAAAATAAGAACCAACGTTCGTAAAAATGGAAAGAAAACAATATTTAAAAAAATATTTAAATGTCTACATCATATAATACAATACGGTCATTCTCGTGTTAGCACTTACCAAACTATTTGACAACTTAAAATTTGGAGGAGAACTTTAGGGAGAAAGTGGCAACAACTTTCACTGGACATCATTGTTAGTTTGATTTTCTTATTTTGAGGCGGGGGGATGAAAAGACATAGTTACTTGATTATTTCCTGCTGAATATCTTAAAAACAACCTAGTGGCAAAATGGAAATTAAAATAAAATAATATTTCAAAATCAGTAAGTCTCCAAAAAATGAAATTATTATCTATAGTAACAAACAATTAATAAGTAAGTACACAATGTTTTAAAAAAACACACTTTCAGCATTTATATTAGGTCTTAAAATAGTTATATTTCTTTCCATTAAAAATAGTAAATCAATGAAAATTGCAAACTATTGATGAAAATGATAGCGTAGCGAAATATAATAGAGCATTACCTTATTTTGTATAACAATTACTGTAAAAGAAAAAAAGGTAATATTGTTTATAGAGACCGTAAGTCCTTCACCATTGAGCTGAACGAGACATTTAAAGAGAGACAATTTGATATGTTAATTCTAAGAACATTTTTACAGTTACCGTTCTTGAATAGTCTACGCCTTGGAGCGTTGCTAGCTAAGGTTTCCAATATCATTCTACATAACGTCCGTGTATAAATGCTTATTAAACTAAGCTTTAAAAAATGTCTCTCAAAGTTTCTCAACGGTTTTTTTTCAAAGTTCGTAATTATCAAATAAATCTCACTTCCACTTCAAACACTAGATTTTATAGAGACTATCTCCCTGAACATAGTATTAATTATTATGACACGTTTATTGTCTTTCATCTTTTAGTTCAATCGGCAATAAGAAAACGGATTGACATCAACATACAAAATATATGACATGCTTAACACTAACCATACATTAACTCAAATACATGTGTGACAAATACACAAACTATTGCTGAGTCAGACGCTCAATGCGAAACTGAGAGTAATTTAAACCAATCACAAAGGCATGTACTCTAATGTTGAAATGGTAAATAATATCCTCTAAAAATGAATAAATTTATATAATGAAAAAGAAATATATTCAATATATATTTTACAAAATTGTTTCCTCCTATGCTTTTCATATTAACAAGAATACATGACCTAAAGTTACCGGTATATTGATAATCGGCTCTTTACGATAATTTCTACCTGCTATTGAGAAAACCCAATACAATTTATTATTAAACAAAAGAAGTATCTATGTAATTATGTCTACGTTTATAACACGATTAAGTTTAGAGAATTATTGTTGCACTATATATTACACGCCTACCCTGTGCGTTATCACGCCACTAAACAAAAAAATGTGGTCTCTAAACATGACCTTAAATGACCAAAACTAAATGATCACTCATTAAATATTTCCTCTCACTGAGATCATTGCAACGAGTTCATTGTCGACTTATTTCTACACTAGAGAAATACTTTTAATGTATTTGTTTCTTTTTAATAGTTAGATTTTGAGCCGACCATGGCGCGTTTCTTGCTTTAAAATACATTTTTTTCTCCAAATATTGTGAAATTAAAATAAAAAAATAAAAAAAGAATGAAAATAAACAAGAGAAAAAACTACAACAAGATATAGAGCACAATGTTGTTTAAGGCATAAGTTTAATATTCTTAAATATTTCGTTGATAACTTTTTTTCCGTTGATGTTAAAATGGAAATAAAATCATAAGGCAATTAAGTCAAACTATCAAAAGTCTGAAATGATAATTCAAGCAAAGCAAGGGACACAACAAAGTTTCAAACCAGTTGCTTCACATGAGTGTCCTTCTTTCCCCTTATTTATCCAGGGGTACAAAACATAGCATTCATTTAAAAAAAGGTAAGATGTAATTGAAGTTGACTGTAATTACAGAACAGAACACTATGGCTACTGAATATTGAATTACTCTTTAAATTGTTAGCTTTTCTTGTACACACTTTTTGTGGTTGTCGGACAAAATTTTCAGGGAAAACAAAATCCCTTCCTTTTTTTGTTAAAGACGTGTGGACAATTATGTCTCGAAAAGTTGTGATCACAAACAACATTGACGGTGAAAATTTCTGAGACCAAGTTAATAACTACAACTAAAAACACACTTACCTAGCGCAAAGTAACAATACTGAAATAAATAAATGAACATATAGTTTCACGTTTTTGAAAAAAAATCTTATAAATGATTTGTATAAAAGTAAAAGACAATACCACCGTTTTAAAATGTATACATTTTTATTAATAGGTTAATCTCATATTTGGCCTGCATTTGTACATATGATTTGATCTTTACTGCTTATTAGTCAGACCATAACTCACCTTTCATTAGTTTGACAAGTAACACAGGTAGAACTCAGGTCAGCCGTTATTCTCTTTCCAATATAACATTTCATCAGCACTCATGTTAGCCGTTATTCTCTATCTAGTATCAGATTTGATGCAACCGAAAGCTGAAAACAGACTCCAACATTTTCCATGCAATTCATTTCTGGCCATCTGATGTGATGATGGACAATCTGACCTGCGTGCCAACAAGTTCGCCAGTTCTGAGGAACTCGTACTATAAGTTCGCAACTTCTAAACTATCACATTGTTTCCACTTCATTGAGGGCGTCTTAAATGTATGTTGATCAATATGTTGTTGAGGCTACTAAATAAAAATTGAATTAGTCATATTGTTGAAAATGTTGAGTGTTTACTAAGTTAACCATGTATTAGTTATATTGTTAAATATGATGATATTAAATAAGTGAACATTGTATTAATGTTATTGTCTCTGTTTGAGACTGGGCCGCATCAAGTATTCCACAAAAAAGCGATTACAACTGTTACAATCTGCTCAACCATTATCAATAACGATAAAAACATTAAGATTTCTCAAGAACTAGGATTCACTTTCTTCCACCTACACACTGTTGCCAGGAACCTGGCGGCACCTTTTTTTACACAGCTGAGCAACTTTGGCTTGAGTGAGGAATCAACTAAGACCCTCAATATAGATTGAAGATCCACATCAGTAAGTTTGGCACTGAACTTTGACTTGTTAAAGTGCATAGTGGAAAAGACCTATTCACTCAGGTACTACCAAAAAGTCGTATGATCCACTTAAACAAAATAAAAATTTCATGGAAGGGGGAGGGCAAATGGAATAAAATATCCATGCTTGTCTGTTTTTCCATTCAGCTCTCCGTGCAGGGCGTCTGTAACATTAAAGGAGAAATTGTCAGCAAAAAAGCTGAAAAGTGGCTGTCTGTGTTTTGAAGTCTAAAAATGTAGAGACCCATATTGGGTTAAAAGGCATATGAAGAAGACTTAGAAAGTATCTAAGCTGATAAGCTCGGAATTTAACTCACTCGTAAATACTAGCTACAATTTTAACATGGATGCGTAGATAATGTATCACATTGCTACGATGTACACAATTATGTTTGTGCATTACCAGCGAATTTCTTTTTAAAACTTTTCTCACAGCCGCCATCTTTGCCATGTTTGTCTCATAAAAAGCTCTCAAATAAAAACGACTATTCCGATTTTAAAACGGTTCTTACCATTATAATTATCGTACAAAAATATAGAGAAACTTTTTCAAACAATCAGAATTAGACTTGTCTATGAGATTCGACTGAAACTGCCACGGAAAGTCACGTTATAGATATGAGAATGGGGAAAAAGCAGCAGCGCATTAACACTAAGCTTTGCTGTCATGTTGTGGGCCGCAAAATATCTTCTTGCTGGTCACAAATGACTCGCAGGCCGCGAGTTTGAGACACAAATATCAGATGTTTATTTATTAATATTCACGATTATCTCATTTTTTAAAAATGTATCTATCTATCTATCTATCTATCTATCTATCTATCTATCTATCTATCTATCTATCTATCTATCTATCTATCTATCTATCTATCTATCTATCTATCTATCTATCTATCTATCTATCTATCTATCTATCTATCTATCTATCTATCTATCTATCTATCTATCTATCTATCTATCTATCTATCTATCTAATCTATCTATCTATCTATCTATTTATCTATCTATATATCTATCTATCTATCTATCTATCTATCTATCTATCTATCTATCTATCTATCCATCCAACCAACCATCCATCGTTTTTATATCCATCCATCTATCTATTTATTTATCTATCAATCTCTCTATCCATTTATCATCTAAGAATGTCTTAACACATTGCTTTTTTCGCTGGTGTAAATTGAATGGGTTTTTTATATTCATGGGTAAAATTGTGTAAATATACTTATCTTTTGTTAACGTCTTTGGTGAGAATATAGCATCTCTTTTACCCAGCTGTAACATCATTGGACTTAAAGAATCTGCCATCCACGTAAAATGGTACACACACTATTTTATAACCCCATATATATGTACAGAAGAAAGTAAATTTTGAGTCAAGTTCATTCTAAGGCGTATCGTTTGCTGTCTTGGGCAAATGAAACTCTAAAAATATAAGTAATCACGACGTCGCCAGGCACATTAATTATATACATACTGAATCGATGGGTGGCAAATATAAAAAAAATTACAGATCTATCTAATAATAATACTTTATTACTTATAAACATGGAAACATAATCAGTTAATGACATGTGTTGTCATTATGAATGACAGACAAATGGTGTCATCATGAGTGACTAAGGGTGGCGTCATAATAGGTTGGTGACAGTGGTGTCATAATAACTTTCTGAAAAGTAGTTTCATTTTAATGTAATGCCTGACAAGTCTTGTCAAAATAAGTGACTAATGTGTCATAATGAATGATTGGAAATTGGTGTTATAAGGAGTAACGGAAAAGTGGTGAAATAATCAGTTACTAACACGTTGTTCCATAATGACTGACTGAAAGTTGTATTATAATGAGTGACTCAAATGTGTTGTCATGATTAGTGACTAACATGTGTTGTCATAATGAGTGACTAAGATGTGTTGTCATCTTTAATAAGAAAATTCTACTACCGCAGTTTTAAATGTTGATTTCCATAATGATCCAAACTTTTGTATTCAATGGTTTTTTTTTAGTACAGACGAGCGCAATCTATCTGTTCCTATTTATTAAAGACAAGTGCAATCTATCTGTTCTTATTTAGTTAAGACGAGTGCAATCTATCTGTTCTTATTTAGTTAAGACGAGCGCAATCTATCTGTTCTTGTTTAGTTAAGACGAGCGCAATCTATCTGTCCTTATTTAGTTAAGACGAGCGCAATCGATCTGCTCTTATTTAGTTAAGACGAGCGCAATCTATCTGTTCTTATTTAGTTAAGACGAGCGCAATCTATCTGTTCTTATTTAGTTAAGACGAGCGCAATCTATCTGTTCTTATTTAGTTAAGACGAGCGCAATCTATCTGTTCTTATTTAGTTAAGACGAGTGCAATCTATCTGTCCTTCTTTAGTACAGACGAGTGCAAACTATCTGTTCTTATTTGTACAGACGAGCGCAATCGATCTGTTCTTATTTGGTACAGACGAGCGCAATCGATCTGTTCTTATTTAGTTAAGACGAGCGCAATCGATCTGTTCTTATTTAGTTAAGACGAGCGCAATCTATCTGTTCTTATTTAGTTACGACAAGCATACTCGATCTGTTCTTAGTGAATTTAGACCAGTGGCCTATATTTGTTCTAATTGAGTAAGACGAGCGCCCTCTATCTGTTTTTAGTGAATAAAGACAAGCGCTCAAGATCTGTTCTTAGCGAGTTTATGGCGAACACTCTCAATCTCCTCCAATACGTTCTTATTATGTTAAATGAATTAAAGCCATGAAGTTGTATTCCTTAAGTTAAGAAAAGCTATCTCTATATGTAGCGATTGATCTATGAGAAACGCTCTCATCTGCTTTAAGCGAGTAAATATAATATCGCCCTTCATCTGTTCTTAGCAAGTTAAAACCGCACACTCTATCTATTTTACATGAAATAAATCAAACGCTTTTTATCTGTTCTTGTTGAGTTAAGACGAGCGCCCTGAAACTCCACGTGGTGTGTTATGACAAGTACCCTCTCTTTTTTCATAGTGATTTAAGAAGAGCTCTCTAAATCTGATCTTAGTTATTTAAGACTGTCGCCCTCTTTCTGTTCTTAATGAGTTAAAACAAACGCTCTCTGAATCTGTTCTTTGTGAGTTAAGACCTCGCTTGGTATCTGTTATCAGTGAGTTAAGACAAGCGCCCTCTATGTGCTCTTAGTTAGTTTGGACTAATGCCCTCTATCTGTTCTTAGTGAGTTAAGATGTGCGCCCTCTATATGCTCTTATTTAGTTAGGACTAATGCCCTCTATCTGTTCTTAGTGAGTTAAGATGTGCGCCCTCTATATGCTCTTATTTAGTTAGGACTAATACCCTTTATCTGTTCTTAGTGAGTTAAGATGTGCGCCCTCTATCTGTTCTTAGTGAGTTAAGATGTGCGCCCTCTATATGCTCTTATTTAGTTAGGACTAATGCCCTCTTTCTGTTCTTAGTGAGTTAAGATGTGCGCCTTCTATATGTTCTTATTTAGTTAGGACTAATACCCTTTATCTGTTCTTATTGAGTTAAGATGTGCGCCCTCTATCTGTTCTTAGTGAGTTAAGATGTGCACCCTCTATATGCTCTTATTTAGTTAGGACTAATGCACTCTATCTGTTCTTAGTGAGTTAAGATTTGCGCCCTCTAAATGCTCTTATTTAGTTAGGACTAATGCCCTTTATCTGTTCTTAGTGAGTTAGGATGTTCGCCCTCTATCTGTTCTTAGTGAGTTAAGATGTGCGCCCTCTATATGCTCTTATTTATTTAGGACTAATGCCCTCTATCTGTATTTAAAGAGTTAAGATGTGCGCCCTCTATATGCTCTTATTTAGTTAGGACTAATGCACTCTTTCTGTTCTTAGTGAGTTAAGATGTGCGCCCTCTATATGCTCTTATTTAGTTAGGACTAATGCCCTCTTTCTGTTCTTAGTGAGTTAAGATGTGCGCCCTCTATCTGTTTTTATTGAGTTAAGATGAGCGCCCTCTATCTGTTCTTATTGAGTTAAGATTTGCGCCCTCTATCTGTTTTTATTGAGTTAAGATGTGCGCCCTCTATCTGTTTTTATTGAGTTAAGATGTGCGCCCTCTATCTGTTCTTTTTCAGTTAAGATGTGCGCCCTCTATCTGTTTTTAGAGACTTAAGATGTGCGCCCTCTATCTGTTCTTATTCAGTTAAAAGGTGTGCCATCTATCTGTTTTTATTGAGTTAAGATGTGCGCCCTCTATCTGTTTTTATTGAGTTAAGATGTGCGCCCTCTATCTGTTTTTATTGAGTTAAGATGAGCGCACTATATCTGTTTTTATTGGGTTAAGATGTGCGCCCTCTATCTGTTTTTATTGAGTTAAGATGTGCGCCCTCTATCTGTTCTTATTCAGTTAAGATGTGCGCCCTCTATCTGTTCTTAGTGAGTTAAGATGTGCGCCCTCTATCTGTTCTTATTCAGTTAAGATGTGTGCCCTCTATCTGTTTTTATTGAGTTAAGATGTGCGCCCTCTATCTGTTTTTATTGAGTTAAGATGTGCGCCCTTTATCTGTTTTTATTGAGTCTATCTGTTTTTCTTTATTTAAGATGTCCGCCCTCTTTCTGTTTTTATTGAGTTAACATGTCCGCCCTCTATCTGTTTTTATTGAGTTAAGATGTGCGCCCTCTATCTGTTTTTATTGAGTTAAGATGTGCGCCATCTATCTGTTTTTATTGAGTTAAGATGTGCGCCCTCTATCTGTTTTTATTGAGTTAAGATGTGCGCCTTCTTTATATTTTTTTATTGAGTTAAGATGTGCGCCCTCTATCTGTTCTTTTTCAGTTAAGATGTGCGCCCTCTATCTGTTTTTATAGAGTTAAGATGTGCGCCCTCTATCTGTTCTTATTGAGTTAAAAGGTGTGCCATCTATCTGTTTTTATTGAGTTAAGATGTGCGCCCTCTATCTGTTTTTATTGAGTTAAGATGTGCGCCCTCTATCTGTTTTTATTGAGTTAAGATGTGCGCCCTTTATCTGTTTTTATTGAGTTAAGATGTGCGCACTCTATCTGTTTTTATTGAGTTAAGATGTGCGCCCTCTATCTGTTTTTATTGAGTTAAGATGTGCGCCCTCTATCTGTTTTTATTGAGTTAAGACGAGCGCCCTCTATCTGTTTTTATTTAGTTAAGATGAGCGCCCTCTATCTGTTCTTATTGAGTTAAGATATGCGCCCTCTATCTGTTCTTATTGAGTTAAAATGTGCGCCCTCTATCTTTTTTTATTGCGTTAAGATGTGCGCCCTCTATCTGTTTTTATTGAGTTAAGATGTGCGCCCCTCTATCTGTTTCTATTGAGTTAAGATGTGCGCCTTCTATCGGTTTTATTGAGTTAAGACGAGCGCCCTCTATCTGTTTTTTATTGAGTTAAGATGTGCGCCCTCTATCTGTTTTTATTGAGTTAAGATGTGCGCCCTCTATCTGTTTTTATTGAGTTAAGATGTGCGCCCTTTATCTGTTTTTATTGAGTTAAGATGTGCGCCCTTTATCTGTTTTTATTGAGTTAAGACGAGCGCCCTCTATCTGTTTTTATTGAGTTAAGATGTGCGCCCTTTATCTGTTTTTATTGAGTTAAGATGTGCGCCCTTTATCTGTTTTTATTGTGTTAAGACGAGCGCCCTCTATCTGTTTTTATTGAGTTAAGATGTGCGCCCTCTATCTGTTTTTATTGAGTTAAGATGTGCGCCCTCTCTATGTTTTTATTGAGTTAAGATGAGCGCCCTCTATCTGTTTTTATTTAGTTAAGACGAGCGCCCTCTATCTATTCTTATTGAGTAAAGATATGCGCCCTCTATCGGCTTTTATTGAGTTCAGACGAGCGCCCTCTATCTGTTTTTTTTGAGTTAAGATGTGCGCCCTCTATCTGTTTTTATTGAGTTAAGATGTGCGCCCTCTATCTGTTTTTATTGAGTTAAGATGTGCGCCCTTTATCTGTTTTTATTGAGTTAAGATGAGCGCCCTCTATCTGTTTTTATTGAGTTAAGATGTGCGGCTTTTATCTGTTTATATTGTGTTAAGATGTGCGCCCTCTATCTGTTTTTATTGAGTTAAGATGTGCGCCCTCTGTCTGTTTTTATTGAGTTAAGATGTGCGCCCTCTCTATGTTTTTATTGAATTAAGATGAGCGCCCTCTATCTGTTTTTATTTAGTTAAGACGAGCGCCCTCTATCTGTTCTTATTGAGTAAAGATATGCGCCCTCTATCTGTTCTTATAGAGTTAAAATGTGCGCCCTCTATCTTTTATTTTTGCGTTAAGATGTGCGCCCTCTCTATGTTTTTATTGAGTTAAGACGAGCGCCCTGTATCTGCTTTTATTGAGTTAAGATGTACGCCCTCTGTCTGTTTTAAATGAGTTAAGATGTGCGCCCTCTATCTTTTTTTATTGAGTTAAGATTGGCGCCCTCTATCTGTTTTTATTGAGTTAAGATGTGCGCCCTCTATCTGTTTTTATTGAGTTAAGATGTGCGCCCTCCATCTGTTCTTATTGAGTTAAGATGTAAGCCATCTATCTGTTTTTATTGAGTTAAAATGTGCGCCCTCTATCTGTTTTTATTGAGTTAAGACGAGCGCCCTCTATCTGTTCTTATTGAGTTAAGACGTGCGCCCTCTATCTGTTTTTATTGAGTTAAGATGTGCGCCCTCTATCTGTTCTTATTGAGTTAAGATGTACGCCATCTATCTGTTTTTATTGAGTTAAGATGTGCGCCCTCTTTCTGTTTTTATTGAGTTAAGA